>BRZM01000366.1:14794-51667 GCA_033238685.1 Lates japonicus
AATAACAGCTGTGTACACCGTTACAGGTACGATGTTTGTGTACATCTGTATTGAACCTGGTCCATGAAGAATAGCTGTTATAAGTAGGAGGGAGAATGTCTTCCATGGTGCCCTGATGATGTCATAGTGATGTCATCAGCTAAACCTCTGAGTTCCTGAAAACGCGATCGGAAAAAACAATACGGACGCCCGCAATAACATCTTAGCACTGTGTTACAAGGAACACAGAAGTTAGCATTAGCATTAAGCATTACAAACTTGTGATGTGTATTTCGACAGATGTGGGTGTTTACGCTGCGTTCAAGACAATGCTAAATTTGGTAACTTCTAAGCGGGAGCCTCTGAGTTCCAAAAAAACACATGTCCACACAATCAATTCAGAAAAAACAATATGGATGCCCATTTTAACATCTTAGAACTGTGTTGTTATTAGCATTACACAAAAATTGGCATTAGCATTACGACCACATAAATTAGCATTAGCATTACAAACTTGTGACGTGGAGTTTGACAGATGCGTTTGAGACAAGGCTGAACTTGGAAACTTCTGGGCAGGAACCTCTGTGTTCCTGAAAAACAGCCAATTCCAGTAATTTCTCCTCCATGGACCCCCAGCGCTACAACATCTCCCCCACTGCCACCCCCAGACCGGATGCCTTCAGCCTGCCAGGACCACCACGGCGACCTGCCCCTGGCTCCAAAAAGGTTTTGGACTCAAGCGGGGCGGGTGGTACTGGTGCACAGACTGGTGTGAGTATCCCTGTCTGTGGACTATTTCACCCGCGAAAGCAGTCACAAATGATCCATATCCTGTTGTGTGTCTTCAGTGATAGCAGCAGCCAGAGTCAAGTCTGACCCACGTGAAGGCCGGGCTGCATCATGTGGTGGCTACCTCAAACTGCTGCCCATGTTCCTCATGGTGTCTCCCCGGCATGATCAGTGCAGGGTCCTCACCCGGTCTGTGAAAGCACTGCTTTTCCACATCAAAACAAAAGAAGAGACAAATTAAGAGTGCAGCATTGTGTTTGTGTTCACCTGTAGATGAGGTCGGCTGTGTCGTACCTGAGGTGTGTAAGCAGGTGTGACGGAGGTATGCTCCAACATCTTATCCTAAGCTCGTGGAAGTCGTCATGCCCAACGGTGAGGACGCTCAACAACCTTTAAAGTAGAAAAAGTGTAACGCTTTCATCTCGCCTTTCTTCCTCTCTCTAGGTCTGCGTAGGCCTGATGCTGGCCGTGATGTTGGCTGCCCCCATGTCCCTCCCTGTCCTCCATCTTTTAACACCAGCAGCACCTGTTCACTATGGACATCTGACTCGTGATCAGACCACAGGCCAGGAGAGGGAGCTCATCATCATCGTGGCAGGTAAACGAATCAGTCAGCCATTTATCCTAAAGTTTGAGAGTTTTCAAGATTTTGTGTAGTTAGAAGTCAGGTAAAATACTTTTTAAGTCAGGATAGCAACACTGACATTGGAACCATACATCTGTAATGGTCCCAACCCCAGTTACAACACATGGTGGTTACCAACTGCTAAGATCTTAAGTCAGGAAACTGTCTGAACATGTGTTGTGTCTCTAAATGAGAAGAAACAAATCTCTTTCTGATTACTTCTAGGGTTTGGGTTATGACTTTTGAAGGACCTTTTATTGAGTTAGATATTTATTGACAAAAACCAGCAATTTGTTAAGTCGAACATTAGTAGTTGCTAGAATACAGTTGCCGATCGCTTTTTAGTTAGTCGAAAGTGCTGTGTGACTCTCAGTGGTGGAGGAAGTATTCAGATCCTTTACATAAGTAAAAATACAATAACACAACAATAAACTAACAGGGAGTCGAGGAAAATTCCAGCAACCCCTGTGTTCTGTGAGATAAAATAGCTGGTTTTGTCAATGGAGTTTGGTAGTGATATATTTTTTCTTGGGTTTTTTTTTTTGTACATTTTTGCAACACACATTTTTTAAAATAAGAAACTGTGTGCACGTGTTATGTTTCTACATGAGAAGAAAGTTGTGCCAGTATTTAGTGATGCAAAATATCACAATGTTCCCCATTTCCTTCTTTTATTATCATCACAGAAATATAAAAAATAGTAAAACCCTATATGGTTTTTGCTGTGGCCTCTTCTGTTAGAGTCTGCTGCATCGTAGCCGCCAGTATCTGTTGGATCCCGGTCGACCAGGCGGCTCAGAGTGGTCAGCTGTTCGATTACATCCAGTCGGTCTCGAGCTACCTGGCCCCCATCGCCCCTCGGTCTTCCTCCTGGCTGTGTTTGTTAAGAGGGTCAATGAGACGGTGAGATGGATTTATTACATCATGTTAATTATTAGTTATCAGAAACACACAACGTTTAACGCTTTTGGTATCTCCCTTCAGGAGCCAAACCATGGGAGGTCTATGGCGGCTCCAGTCGGATGTTACCTGAGTTCTGGGTTTGGTACTGGCAGCTGTATTTTCCTCTAACTGTCCTCCTTTCCTGGTGGGATCCATCACCTCCACCGCAATCATACTCTTCTTCTGCACGCCAGTGCGTGCTGGTGGTCAGCTACTGCACCGAAGCCCATCGACGCACCAACACGTGGAGTGACATCTTACTAACTCAACTTAGACCCATCAGCAAAAACGTTAAACAGCTGACAGAGATGAAGCACTGATACGCTTATGCCTAAAGTAAATGGAAAAGACCTATTTTCTTTAAACTTTGCTTTGTGACCTGTAATGAAATTTCCAAACTTACCCATTTTTTCAGAAAATTCATGTAGATTTGAGTTTATAGCTGAATGGAGAGAAGAACATTCTGAATGTTGTAGAAGTTGATCCTGAGTGCAGAGAATTCCCAAGAAGCTCAGTGGGAAGGAAAGAAGCTTAGGACTTGGTCGGGTGGTTCGGGGCTTCTGGGCGATCACAAGGCCGAAAATCACATCCCAACCCGGAAGCATGTATACAATCAGTTAAGATAGGGTCTGTAAGTCAGAAGTTTCATAACACAAAACACAAAAACACCTGTTATCCCCACACAGTTTACTATGCACATAAAAGAACACCATGTCCCAGTAGTATAATGTAGTGTACATATACATATATATATATATATTTTATTTATTTTTTCCAACACACACGTGTAACCATGTGCACATGTGTTTATAAATCTAAAAGTAGCAGACCTTCAGACTACTACTAGATTCAGCCGTATGACTTTGAAGGATCTTTTTGTAAATGAATGATAGGAGAAATCTGTCTACCAGACTCATTGACAAAACCAGCAGTTTTACTTCACAGAATATGGGAACCGTTTGTGGAACTGGTGGTGAAAGAAGACTTCCAGATCCTCATATAAATAAAAGTTTCAAACAACAGCACAAACAAAATAAACAGATGGAGGCAGCGGCCCCAGCAGCTCCTGTGTTCTCTTTGCTTAAATTACTGTTTTTGTCAGTGGAGTCTGGTAATGGTTAGTGGACGCTTCAATCTCTCCTTTCCTTTTCTCTCAGCTCCACTGCCTGGGTGTTCAGTCTCGCCACTCAAAAGAGGAGAGGAAGATTTAGACTGGAGCAGAAGAGAAAGTGGGAGAAGAGCCCGCAAGAGTTCAGGGAGAGGGCGAGGCAGAGAAACAACAGCGATGCAGTAGTGAGAAAAGACAGGAAGTCACAAAGACAAGAATCCAAGAAACATAAAGTACTAACTCTTCCACCTCAGTGGCAGAGGAGGAGGAAAAGTCTGGTATCCGGGCGCCTGGTTGGACGCCCTGTGAGGGGCGCGGCAGCCCTAGACCAAGAGGAAGCACCTGAGGCAGCGGAGCAGATGCCTGATATAAGTGAGGACCCGTGGAAGTACACTGTGGATGCTAAATGCTATCACTGTGATGGCTGCAGCAGTTTATGTGGGGTTACTACGCTAACAGAGTCCAGAGCTGAAAGCTCCATGTTACAATGTACCCTTTTTATTTCGTTAAATTGTGTTTAATCACTTTGGCGTATGATAGTCATAAGTAAAGATAAATACAACAGTGCTGCCATCTGGGTGGTAATGACTTGACATTACACCACAAATAACCTGATCTCATCTCCAAAAAGGTTCAAAATAGACATGTAGTCTCACTCTTCTTAGGAGCACTTTTCAACGCCATATGTAATGCAGGGTCTAAAACTGTTTTACCAGGTTACAGCACCATTACTGTCTACTGTTACAACCTGATTTAATCACAAACTCAGTCCCAACCTGCTGCTAGCTCTGAAATAAAAGGTGTGAGACAAAATTAAAATTTGGAAAACCGGGTAAATGTAAATCATTAAAGACTCAAGTAGCTCTATGATTTATTTTCAAAGTTTTCTTTTAACACTTACGACTCAAGAATTAACAAAATGGTGGAGTCACTTTACAACATCCTCCCCTCAGTACAGTAAGAGAACTAATACATATCTTTGCTTCTGCTGAGTTTCTGACTTTATTTACTTGTGCTCGGGTCGCTTAATCAGCAGGCAGCATCACTAGTTGTGTGATAACCTCATTTTCAAACTGGGCCTTATTTTTACCAATGTGTTTGTGTGTGCAAATGATTGGTAGGGATAAATATCTTTAGCTGTGCAGTATTGAGGCAGGTTATCGGTAACCAGCTGCTCCAACTTATACAAATGTGTCAAAGTACATCCACCAAAGTGCTTGTTTTTGTCATTGACATATTCATATTCTTAGTATAAAAGTCTGACAGCATTATGGATCTGATTCCTACTGAGACAGACCTTTTTATTAAAGAGTAAGATCTTTTTTGTTTAACCAGAAACATTGCTATATATCAATACCAGGCTCCATTGACAAAAACAGTAATTTTACCAAGCAGGGAAACAAGAGCTGCTGGAATACCACTGTCTCCATCTTTTAGTTTGTTTAAATAAAGGATCTGAATACTTCTTCCACCACTGAAAGTCACATAATAACACAAACAAACTAACCGATCAAGACAGTGGTAGTCCAGCAACTTCTGCGCTCTGATCGTTAAAATTACTGTTTTTGTCAATGGAGTCTGGTAGTGAAAACGTCTGTTTCTGGTCTAACAAAAAGGATCTTACTCTTTAATAAAAAGGTCTCTCTCTGTAGGAATCCTATCCATGATATTCACTGCTCTTGCTCAAGACTGCACCGAATCTTTATCACCCAAAAACATGGGAAAATAAGGCCCAGGTTCAAAAACACAGGAGTTGGTCAAAGTGTAGTTCTGATAAGATGTGATGAGCATTGTTACTCTCATTGATGATTTAATCAATCACTGTAGATGTAAACAGCTTCACACACAGCACACAAAACCAGGCAGCGCTTCAGATTTCCGGTTTTTAATCATCACTTCTGTTTTTATTTAAGCAGATATTTTCCATTAGCATTGTACATGTCTGGAACCTACAGAGTTCTCCCATTACTACCCAACCCATCTTCCCACCTCCATGCAGAGTTTCAGCATCATTCATCACATCAGTCCTTTAATTTCCAGTCTGTCAGCTTGCAGGTGGGGGAAGAGGAGGAGTGTAAAAGCAAGGGAGAAAGAGGGGGGAGGAAGGGGGAGAGAGGTTTATTTTCCCAAGAATGAAGAGTCAGAGCCGACACCAGGCACTGTTCGTCTTCCACACTCAAGAATTGTGGGTGCATCCAGTTCAGAGTTTGATTCGTGTTTATCGGAGCGTCTTGTAATCTCGCCGCTTCCCGTGCAAATCCCAATTACATGATCATCTGTGAGGTATCTGACGCCTCGGGAGGGGGGGTAAGAGGAGGGGGGCTTTTAAGGCTGGAAGCTGGGTGTAGAGAGAGAGAGAGAGAGTTTTCTGCAGTCTGTGTGTGGTTGTAGTTGGTTTCACTCGCTTTTTCAAGCATAAACGATAACAACGATGGCGTATGGTAAACGCTGCCCTCTGCCGAACTGGGAGGACGGAGGAGGGAGGGGGAGGAGGAGGAGGGAAGGAAGGAAGGAAGAGAGCTGGGCTAAAACAAAGATGGAGTATTTTTTTTAAGGTATGAGTAGGCCCACAGACTGATACAGGGAGAACACAGTCCTCAAGAATAAAAGCAAATACAACAGCAAACATTCTCTGACACACACTCCAATAAAAACAAAAAAATGGCAAACAAGCAAGTCAATCAAACCATACAAAGTGACATCAGGCCTTTCCAAAGTGACATCAAGTTTCTCTTTTTAATCCCGTTCAATCCCACTGGTCTTAAATCAACAATTAAGTCCATCTCCCATAATTCTCTGTAAACCAGGAAGTACTCGGCGGCTCCTCTTTATGGCTGGTCAGCAAGGTTAGGGTCCACTCTGAAAACAAAAACCGACGGGAACAGGTCCTCGGTCGTCCAGAGTTGAGACCGTGGAGACTTGTTGCCCGTCGTCCAACCAATGGTATGGCTATTTCAGAATCAACATCAGTGACACAGGCAATGATTTCAGCAGCATTATCAGGGGACTGATCGACATAGTACGTTACAGCACATTCAGAAAAATAGAAACGCGTGGCAGGCGTGGGGGACAGGTACAGATGGCGATCTTGTACAACGGAAAATCAAGTTTGCTTTATACAATCACATTTCTATAGCGACACTGGACATTCCTCCACTCGGCTTGTTCCTCGAAAAGCACCATTGTACAGCTATTAACATGGAAGTTTTGTGATAACAACACAAGACCACAGAACGAGTATCGGGGAACAGTAAAGCAGGCTCTAGGGCGTTACATTTCTATGCGTCACTTTTATGAATCTCAATCAAAATACACTGCAGAGTTTTCAACGTGAATTTACCAAACGAACCATGTGTGGAGTTAAGACAGAAACCCAACTGATTAAGAGGCAGAAAGAGGGCTGACTGACAGCAGCAGGAGGGGACCCCAACCCTGGTATTCAAACTTTTTAAAAGGTGCCACTTTTAAGAGGGGGAGGGAGGGGGATTCTGGAGGGCTTGAAAAAAACAAACAAACAAAAACAAGGCAAGGAGAGTGACACACCTCTCTTCCTTCTTTACCTCTCAACCTCCCTCCACTGGGGGCAAGTATGAGAAAGGACTGCTGGAGCAAAGAAAAACAAAAACAAAAAACAGTCCTGGAGTGCTGATTTCTCCTTGTACTCCTCAGAGATGAGGGGGAGGAAGGAGGTGGTACAAAGGAGGAGATGAGAGTTGGTTATCCATGAGGTGTACTCTGTCCTCTCTACCTGGCCTCCTCCCTCTTGGTGCGGATGGGCTGAGAGCCGTCAGCAGGCTGCTGGACCCAGTTGTTGTCGTGGAGCCCAACTCGGCAGCCCGGCGTGTCCTTGTCTGTGCGTCGGCAGCACATCCAGTAGGAGCGTCCATAAGGCAGGTCGTGGTGGTAAGGTTTGGGGTGCCAACGGCACAAGGAAACGTCCCCGCGCTCATATTGCCGCTTACACTGCTTGCAGGGGTCGTCCCTGTACAGAGGGTCTTGATTCCAGCGCGAATCCACCGCCCGTACCCCATAGGTCTCGATCAGCGCCTTGAAGTAGTGGCAGGTGCATTTGAGGGCCGCCAGGGAGCGCGTCGGCAGGTAGCTGAAGATGTTGACCATGATGTGGTCGGGCAGGAGCAGCATGTACTGGCGCGGTTCGAGGAGGCGCTGGATCTGAAAGCGGATCTCCAAGAAGTCGTGGGACACGTGGCGGTAGAGGCGACACAGCGAGGGGTCTGAACAGTCCTCCACGACGCTAGGAGAGTCCGGTCGGGTTGTTCGCTCCCCGGAGCCCACAGCAACCCCCGCCCCAGGGCCATTGTTGTTGGCACAGTCCAAAGAGCACATTCCTGACCCACTGCCAGGGCCCATTCCTTTTACATCTTCCTCCGGGCCCCGAGGAGGCTGGAGGAAGAAGAGCTGTCCAGGAGGGGGGTCGTCCGATGAAGGGTCAGTGGAGCTGCCTACGCCCCCACCGCCCCCTCCCCCATTAGACATAGCAAAACACACAGTCTCCTCCTGCACATTCTCTGTACTATCCTTGCCATAAAACACACATTGGTCCACAGCACCTGTCACCACCACCTCCACATGGAAGCCAGTCACTCGCTCCCTCCCCACGCCCACAGCTTTCTTCTCCCCAGAGGAAAGCTCCTGGGCTGGGTCTGGGCTGCCACAGGCCGGCCTGTCTGCATGATGGTGGTCTCCGTCTGGTTTGGGGGCAGCAGTTGTGGCAGCAAGCAGGAGACTACTGGGGTCTCTTGAAGAGGGACTGACGAGCTGGTAGAGGTCACAGGTGATTTTCTCTTTGGCCCTGGCTGCTGCCTGGTTGCCCCCACCACCACAGCTCATAAACATACAGCGGGACCTGCCAGCTGGCTCCAGCTGGGACCGCGGGTCCAGATTTGACACTCTGAAAGCTATCCTGACCTCGCCGTGACTGTGGCTGGGGGGCGGAGGAGGGGTTACGATGCCAGACTCCCCTCCTCTCCTGCGCTCCCTTTCTCTGTCTCGATTGGAAGAGTCTATTCCAGGACCGGCACCCAGGTTGAGCCGGTTCTCCAGGTTCTGGGACTCAAAGTGTGCAATGGCCTGAGCAACCCTGCACGACTCTTGCTGCTCCTCCTCCAGCTCCTGGTCTGTCTGGATGGGAGATGATGATGACGTCTCCTGGGCCTCTTTGGGGGGCTGGCTATTCGAACTGTCCGACACAAACACCATCGGCGTGGGATCCGACACCGTGCCCCGGAGTAGAGTGTGCTGGTGGGGTGCAAGGCCCTGATTGTGGGTGGTGTTGGGGGGCTGCTGGTGCTGGTTCCCATGAGCAGCCACAATCCCCTGGAGGGCCATGGCGGTCCTCTGCTCAACCAAGGCAACCATCTCTGCCACAGACAAGAGGTCCGTTTCATTCACCCCTCCTAATGGTGGCTCATTGGGGCTAGGAGGTGCAGGGGAGGAGTCATGGTTGAGGTGTGGCTCTGAGGCTTGGGAGCGAGTCGGAGGGTCGTAGGAGGAGCATCGTCTTCGTCTTTTGGCTTTACTGCAATCGGTTGCCCAGTTGCCTTTGACCTGGACGGAAGGAAAAATAAAAAATAAGCAAACAAGAGAACAAGAACAAGAAAATCATGTTGCTGTTGTTTTTGTCTCAACCTCTTACCTTCATGGCGCTGGGTCTGGGCTGGCCTGCTCCACTGAACTGGTGTGCAACGAAGAAGGCGATCTTCTCCTTGGTGTTGCCCGGCTTGATGACATACCAGGTGTCTAAAAGCACGCGACCATCCTCCATTTGGGACCCGGAAGAAGGTGGTGAGGGAGGGGCCGAAGAGGTCGGAGGGGCCTGGCTCTGCGTCAGGGTGCTGGAGTCAAGCTCGGGTTCGGGTGGTGTGTTCTCCGAGCCCACATCCTCTTCCTCTCCGGTCTCCTCCTGCACCCCGACTATCATCCCTCCATCTTGACTTCCGTCCACTGTCCTCCTGGCGCCCGGAGACGGCTCGGCCTTGCAGAGGGAGGGAGACCCCGCTCCTCCACCGCCGCCGCCTCCACCTCCGCTGCTGCCCCCTGAGCCTGGGCTCCTCGCTTTGTTCTGGGAGTAGGTGCCAAAGGGGCGCGGGCACCACAGACGGATGTGGGAGAAGGTGTCTCGGTCCATCAGGATGCGGACCACCGGGGCATATCTGCATCTATGCTGGCCAGCAAACACCCAGAGCCAGAGCTCTCATTGTCGACTCCCAGCCACAGTGCCAACCCGACAGGCACCGTCTGCCACCAAGTTCACCGGTAACACTGGGCATACAACCTAAGAGGAAAGGGCGGAGTAGGAGAGAGAAAAGAGAACAGCTCAGTCACTGAAAACAGAGTTCATATCACTTGACCAACAATGCTCATCAGTGCTGGGATCAATTCAGATAATCAATGACCAACTGAGGCTGCATTGAACAGTTGCCTTTACAGGGTGTCAGCTTGTACACCAGCAGCACAGAGAGAGAGACCAGAACTTATCACAACTGGCCTCGCCTCCTACTTTGGCCAAACTCAATTAGTAATTACATTTGCTGCTGTACACTAAGATCATCTCCTCCCTGCTTTCGGAGCCTCTAAATCAAATTAAAGGGATTCCATTTCAGGTTCAGTGTCTGAGGCGGGCAGATGAAAGGGAAGAAAGATGGAACACAAAAGCTCCAAATGGACCCTCCCCTCACCCCTCTCCCCCTCTCCCCCTCTGCTCCTCTCCTGCATCTCAGTGCTTCAAAGAGGACTTTGCTTAATAGGAGGCAACACAGGGAGGAGCACGCAGGCATATGCTGGACCTATTTTTAGCAAACAGCAGGAGGGGGTGGGGTAGTAGTGAAACTGCTGTAGCGGTCCTTCCCTGTTCTCACCCCTTTTCTCCCTGCCAAAGAGCCTATGCTACAGGCTGGGAGGGAGGGAGGGAGGGAGGGAGGGAGAAGCCTTTAGTCCACCCAGCGTGCTTTGCTTCTGCAGCTATGCCAGCTGTCGGGGCTGCCAGGAACGTGCCTGCATGCTTAAGGAGAGGAACAAGTGGCAATGGAGCAACACGTTTGGCTCAGCGCTGATCTGAGAACAGCTTGTAGCAAATAGTACAAGTTATACATAACATGTTAAATCTGTATTGTAGGATTTAACTGGATGTGACCTTTCTTTTTTATGTGATTGTGACTTGAAACAGTGAAATTTCCCACTAGAGATAAGTTGAAACAGACTAAGACAGTAAGTGCATTTACGCACTTGTATCTTGGTTTGGTACCAACAACGAATGTTCAGACACCTGGATAAGGTGTTTACATGCCACGGTATCCTGGTTTCTATACTCCTGGTGGTTTCTCAAAGCTGGCATTAGACCACATACAGATTTCTGAAACCAGGATAAGATGTTTTCACACTCAAAATATAACCAGGATAGTAGTAGTGTGCATGTAAACACAGAGTGCTGAGTACAAGTTGGGGTGTGGTAGCAACTTGAAACTGGAATTCCTCCACTAACCAGTCCAGTTGCAGTAATGTGAATTCTTGAGTTATGGCCAAAAATGTGTTTTGTGCGGTCACAGTAACCTTTGACCTTTGACAACCAAAATCTAATCAGTTCATCTTTGAGTCCAAATTTGAAGGGATTTCCTCAAAAGGTTAATGAGATATCATGTCCATGAGACCAAAAAACCCTCCTGTTTTGTGGGGTCACAGTGACCTTGACCTTTGACCTTTGACCACTAAAATTGAACTGCTTCATCCTTGAGTCCAGGTGAACCCTTGTACCAAATTTGAAGAAATTCCCTCAAGGTGTTACCGAGATATCACATTCACAAGACTGGGATGAACGAACAACCCCAATTGTCCCCATTACTGGCAGGTAACCAAGCTCTAGCACTGGCTCAAGTTTATCTAACTAAGGGAAAGGACACAAAATAGCAAAGCTGACAATAAACCAAAGTCTACAAATTCTTACAGACACTCCCAGGTGTCTAACCAGCTCACCTTGCAAGAAGAATAATATACTTAAGATTGGTTTCAGTTGCCTTTTCCCCCAATCCATAGCAGGTCAGGTTGTTGAATGGGTGGTGCTTTGTACATTCGGACTAATGGAATGGCTCAGAGAGGTGCAAAAAGCAAACACCGCCCACACACTGTGGTGAACCAATTCAAACGCTTCCTCTATAATCACACAGCAACAACTTGGCTGAGAGCAGCCAGATTATACTGCTGTGAGAGAGTGAACCTTTTTTATTGTCCTTTCTCTCCATGACCCCTTATGACTCGCTCTCTTTAACCACTTTTACTCTCCATCAACTCCTCTCCCCGCCCTCCCTCCCTCCCTCGGCATCATGCAATCCATCTTTCGCAACAGATTGGATGGTATTATAATAGAGAGTCGGCCCACTGCAGTGCTCGAGTACAAAGTCATACGTCACTACACTGAACGTCAGCCACCTTGACAAGATACACATCAGAAATATTAGCTCGCTTATTATTTCCTGTGAATTTAGGACGGATTCTAGTTTTCAATCGCATCACTGTTGCTACATTTACACCTGGCGTCAAGCCCCTAAAACATAGACTTTTGGAAATGCTACTGGCCCTTTTTAGTTTTAAAACTCCAGGGTTGCGCTTTAGTTTTAAAACTCTGGGGTTGTGCTTTAGTCTGGACGGATAAAAACCAAGACTTTTGGAAATGATGACGCTTCCTGCGACCCTCGTGTTACTTCCAATAACAGTTCTACTTTGTCGTCAGTCCAAGCAAAGAAATCTCTGGTCTTACTTTTCACCATTGCCATTCCTTGTTTGTAGTCATTTTTGCAACCAACTTCCTGTTTAGACCGTCATGCACATGCCCAGTGTATGAAATCGCTAAAATGGTCGTCTGGACCAAGATTTTTTTCGTTTTAAAACGCTGTTTTAAAACTGCCACTAGTTAGTGAACAGTAATTTCTGGGCTGCTGCACTGAAACTGTCAATCAATATAACTATTTCACGATTGAGATATCATCTGACAACATAAACATAATGACACCAAAATTGTGTGATTGGCTTAGTATAATACAAAAGTACTCATTAAAATCATGACTTGGAAATAATCATACCTGTCAAAAATAAAAAAATAAAAATCACACATTACAAACCAGTATTTCCTGTTCTATCCGCTACCGGAAAGTGTCTTCCAAGAAGTCATTTTCTGGGTGTGAAAGAGGTAGACTTAATGTAGCCTTGGATGCCAATTAAATCAAACTGATTAGGGTTGATGTTTATTGATCAGTTTGCGGACTGCTGCTGTTCAAAAATAAACTACAAATCAATACAAATAATGCCATGAATGAACCACTGAAGAGAGTCAGATGCCTAACATACACTGTTCTCTCCTGTATCCACAAGTTTAAGTTAGTACTGAGCTACTTTTCTCTTCCTTTGAAAGAGTTCCTGCAAATGAAGGGCTGGGGTTTGGTTTTAAGCTTTCTGCATCAACCTAATCCTTCAAATCCTGTCAAAGCACAGTGGCAGCCAGCGACACCACAGCAGCACTACAGTGCCGGGGACTGCAGCCTTAGGTATCCAAGCTGTCTGACAAATTAACTGTCAAACGAGAGTGATTCTCTGCATGTATTACTTAACACTTCGCTAATGGTGCAGTTCTAAATGTAGGCAGCAGGTAGGACCTGGATGACACTAGCTACTGTACCACAGTGTGCAGGGATGGTGCAACTTAACCTTAAATGTTTGTCTGTCGAAAATTAAAGAAATGTTGAGTGGACCAGACACAGCAGTTGTGCCATTTAACCTACATACATGTACATTTAGTCAATAATCCAGAGTGCGTCACTCCTCTGTCTGGACGATTCTGATTAAAAGTTTTTCTAACGTTGCGAAACACGTCTAGATACACAAATGACTTACTCACTGCTGGAGCCAGAATGTGGAAATCCACACAACACATAAACAAATGTTAACAAGGTGCTGATGTGTTCAGAAATTACTATCCTGCTGTTTGTATAGTGACAGATTGACTTTAAAACTTAAGTTCTGCCAGACTGGGTCATTTCCCTACACAAATCAAGACAGTTTGGCATGCACTCTCACTACCATAATGGTTTCACTATGATAGGTGTGTGCAGCTCAGAAAACATAGTGTAATACATCTCAATTATATGCTAATTTAAGATTTAAAGGTTGGATTAACAAATGTTGCTCCAATCATCTCACGGGTCTTAAGCAACCTTTGCAAAAACACCAAACAGTGTCACTCCTCCCACTCTTTTTTTAACAGCATTTCAGCCAGATGGCCAAAAGCTGACAAATGATAACACTGAAGCATGCCAAAAAAAGTCTTAGCTCAATCTCCCTCTCTCTGCGTGTGCGCCTGTGAAGACAATGCAACAGAAGCAGGGCCAGCAGGCCGGCTTTGCTGCAAACTGTCAACAGAACAATAGAGCTGAGTGCATCACTCCGGCGGTAGCAGTCTGCCCGGGAACATTATATGAAGAGCTGCCTTTCTGTCAGGACACCTGGGGAAGAGTGGCTGACTGTCCTGCAGGGCTGTCTGAGTGTGTGTGTCTGCACGTTTGTCACGAGTTAGACTTTAATGCAAGTCTTGATACTACAATCTCAAAGGCCACAGTGTAAACAAAGTGTGCTTGAATATCTGAAAGGCTGAGGGCAAATCGTGCATCCTCTAACAATATCACATTAGACAGCTCTGCATGTAAGTGGGCTACTTCAAACTCTTCAAAACCGATGGTTTTATAACAACCACAGAGGGAGATTTAAACAGAAACAAACAACAGATTTACTCTATTTGCTCATCTCGACTTATTCATTTGCACATATCTCCTTACAGCACAAGTTGTGCTGCATAATGCACCAATTAGTTATATCGCATATACAATATCAACTATCAGTATTATGGTGCGTACTGTGATTCACATTTCTTTGTCGAAAGTGAAGGCCTACAGGTCATTTAACCACTACTTTTGCTGCTTCTGTTTTAGATTTAACCCTTTAACCCTGCGCAATTAGCGGTACTTAAGACAACTCCTCCGGTGACAACCAACAAGTGCGGTGTCTCAAGAACATAACAAATAACAGCAACAACATTCATCTTATTGTTCATTTTAACTCTGGTAAATCACCTTTGAACGTCTTTGACCAGACACTAGCTGGTTACCCAACTAGCAAACAGTTAGCCTTCATAGCGTCGTAGTAAAAGGTTCACATTGGTCAAGTGGCACCTTGTACGTTTTTCCGTCCATTAATATTTAACGTTAACTAGGCCCAAACCAGCTACGCTTCTAGGAACTTTAACACATAATCCAGCTTATTAATAAGTACTTACAGTGTAAATAAATAGACCCGTCACTAGCTAACGAGCTCGCTAACTCGGCAGCACAACTTACCTGCATAATAACATAACAGCGTTTGCTAGCAAGCTAACAAGATAAAAAAAACCCTCAACGTTATGTTATGCTAGCCAACTCACCTTAGCAGTGTTGATCTCCACCGACAACCTCTTTGATTCACAAACTGTCGATGACAAGTGTTTCCTCGCTGTATTTCCCTCTAACCAAACCAGTTTGTCTGGTGAAATGCAGGTGACACGAGTTAACTATCCGTGTCCACGTAGCTAAGCTAGCTCACTCGGCTGGCTAACGTCGACATTAGCCAGCAGCTACTTCTGTTATCAACCTTGTAGTGGTGGCTGCTATCGAGGCGTGTGTGTCCCTGTCAGTTCTCTGATCACAGTCCGGCTGACTGTACGCCTTGTTAGGACTCTCAGCAGTCGGTCTCCCACTATCTATTTAGAAGTGACACAAGCTTTTACGGTATGTTCTCGGGGATACCAAAATAATCAGTGTCAAAACGGCAGGAGGAGGAAGGCCATCTTGTTGACAAGCAGCTGCATAAGGCCCACAGCCAATAGCAGTGCAGAGTCGATGGTGTGCCCATATATGGCGTCTGCACAGCTCCCTCCCTCTCCTCCCCTGAGCTCCCCCCACTCTCACTACACTGGACCACACTGACAAGTCGCAACATCAAAGGTCACTGTGCCAGAGACAGGTGGAAATAAGAGTGTATGGACACAGAATTCTGAGAACGGAGAATTCTAGAATTCTGAGATTAAAGTTTTAGAATTCTGAGGTGAAAGTTCTAGAATTCTGAGTTTTAATAAAATCCAAATACATTTTTCAAATGTGACCCCATTCCTCTTCTCTAAACAATATTTATGTCTCAATATTTTTTCTCCAACAATATCTGCCTTGCATATTTTAGATATTTTTGTTTCCCCATGTGAGTCTGCTATTATTTTTGCCCATCTCAATATGTCTTATTTTTATACTCGTTTCAGTTCTTTATTATATTTTTTTACTCACTATTTCTCTTGGCTGCAATGACCCAGTTTGCCAGCAAGAATCATTAAACTTTCATCTTAGCTTTCAAAACCTTTATGTGTGTGTGTGTTAGAGATGAAACACACAAGAATTTTTAGGCATCAGCTGTTCTTCACTAGTATGGTTATATTACATATGCTTATAGTACACATCCAAATCCATCTGCAGATAGGTAGTGGTGGAGAAATACAGCGAGTGTGTCATAGTGGTCAGTGTGTTTTGCACATGTTTGCATTTCAGATAGGTGATGGAGAGCAAGACCTTAGAGCAGAACCTCCCCAGTCCAGCAGAGGGCCAGACATCACCGCACTGTGCGTATGTGCATGTGTCCATCCTAGAAACAGTATTTCAGTGGTGAAGACCACAATGACATTCATTACAGAAGTCACCATCAGTCTCTTCCTTTTGCTCTAGTCAGATGCTCTTCATGGCATTACACTCTGACAGACAGAGGTGCTACAGGAAAAGATAATCATGAGGCAAAGGACAAAACTTAGGCCTGTTTTCATAAGAAACAAATATTCTGTAAAACACAGTATCAGTCTGTCTGCCTGGGCAATTCAGTATTTTCATTTATCAGTTTTTAATGGAATCATATACTTATTATATAATGACATAATGTTAATGTTTTGGAAATGTATCTTTTCTGTCCAAAATGAATTATTCTAAGCAAGTTGTGATTAAAAACAGGTACTTTTGTTTTATTATCATTGTGCAGTGATGAGATTTTGTTTAATTGTAACTTCTGTGATTTAATTGTTTATTGTTTCAGTGTTTTCACAGCATTTAAAAAAGCTATGTTTTTTTATGTGTTTTCAGTAGTAGTTCAGAGTATTGCTGATTGGGATCATATGTGGCCAATGAGACTGCCATCACTTTACTCAATGTCCTCTGAACTAACGGTCATCTAAATTAAGAAATAATAAACTGTATCATAATACACACAAATCTATCTTATTGAGAGTACAAAAATACCCTCAATGCAGAGTGAGAGTTGTATGTAATGCATGATGTTAAAATTCATATCATACAAACACGTTTCCTTTGCATTATTTTTCTTCTTTCCATACACAAATGTTATAGAACTAGTAAGAGGAGCATGTAACAACAGAACGAGTATTTTGTATATGATGTCTGAACTGTAGCCGAAGTGTGTCGTTGCATAATCCCGCTTGGAAAACATACATAGTATGTACAATACTTCTCTTCTCTAGTTTGGTAACTGTACCTCGCTCCACGTGCATACAGGCATCCTCCAAAGCGACAACACCCCCTTCATTCTCATTAGACGTTGTTTCATTCTAGGCCCGCCTTACTTTGACTCTAATTGGACAAACTGTCCCATTGATTTCATTTTCTGCACTGCCATTGGTTAAAGGAATACACCCCTCCTTGTTTTACTTCTGGGTCCCGCCCACTTCAACTCCCCCTGACTGTGATTGGATCCTGACCACATCAGTCAAATTTGAACTTCCGGGTGTTGAGTCGTTGCAAAACAGACCATCCAACAGCACAGTGGTAGAGGAGGACAGTCACCGAGAAAATCCTGGATAACGAAGCTTTAGGAAAAGTAAGTAACTTAATTACTGTACTGACAGTAGAATTTTAAATCAATATCGTATTTTTTCACGTGGAAGACAAATACGTTGATTACGGGTACAAGTGTTTAGTTGTAGCTAGCAGCCGCTGACGTTATACAACATGGTAACACTGTGATATGAGCTAGCTACTGAGCTAGCTAACGTAGCCGAGAGTTTGTAGTTGCTGATATTTTTTACAATGAACGTGTCTTGTAAATTTGTGTTGCTAGCTACTGTTCGACACTGTAACGTTTATTGCAGGAAACACGTGTTCATGACACATTAGCATGTCTTGGAACATGAGCAGCCAATCACAGCCAAGGTTAAACCACGTTGCATGGTAAAGAACATGATACATTGTTGCCCCAACATTCTATACATTGATCTGTCACGTTCCAAATAACTGTAGATGTATTATCAGGCAAACACTGGTTTATTTGGTTTGAAGAGTGAGATGGGTGTGTCTGGTACTGTGTGTACATTTTCCTTTACTGTAACTCTACCCGTCTCACATCATGTAACCTGTCTCCCTCCTCCTCCTCTCTCCACCTGAAGTGATGCTGTCAGAGGTGCTGCAGGTGCTGCGAGGAGCAGGTAAAGTGGGTTCTGCCCTGGTCACCACGCAGGGAGAGCAGCTCCGGTTAATGGCCTGTAACTCCTCCCTGGGAGCAGGAGTCAAAGCTGCTCAGGACGTGGTGGAGGGACTCGTGGGCACTTTTATGGGAGGCAATGATGCGGTGAGGCTCTAGAAAATATTTTCAATCTATCATTTTTTAGGCTCTGGGAACTTGAAAAATGATTTAGTAAAATTTTGTAGAATAATTTAGAGATTAATTGATTATTTTAAAAAACGGTCCAGGTTATATTCACACAGAGTAATTATTGACTAAATGACCCCTCCAACTCTGCTGTGTCTGTAGCAACAGTCAATAAAGGAGGATGTGTTTCCGGATGCGGAGGGCTGGGAGAATGTGGACCCTGATGAAGCAGCTAAATGGGCCGTTGGGTCGGACTTCTCCCCTGATGCAACGGAGAAGACAGAAACTGGAGCTGCAGCAGATATACCAACAGGTACTGTCAAGTTCCACTTGTTAGGATGCACAGGAGGTGACATTCACTGACATTGACTTTCAGTGGTGGAAGAAGTATTCAGAGCTTGTACAAGTAGTAAGTCAAAGCACCACAAATTAACACAAACAAACTGAAAGATCGGAGCAGCTATTGACCAGTAACTCCTGTGTTCTGTGAGGTAAAATTACTGTTTTTTTCAATGGAGTCTGGTAGTGATATATAGCAATGTTTCTAGTTAAACAAAAAAGATCTTACTCTTAAATAAAAAGCTCTGTCTCTGTAGGAATCCTATCCATAATGTTGTGAGACACTTATGACAACAGTCTGAACCTGTCAGTGGCAAAAACAAACACTTTAATGGATGTATTTTGACATGGGATATAACTTTTATCTTGTGTGCTAACATGCCAGTCTCTCATGTTCAGGTCATATATTTAATAAAGAGAATCTACCCTCTCCTGTCTCTACATCAGGAGCACATCCTCCTCCAGGGGCAGCAGCTGGGGGGGCTAGCTGGCCGGGTCAGAGTGCTCGGTTCCTCCACACCTCTCCAGGCCTCCACCGGTACTACTGCCAGACCAGGTCTGTCCATGACACTGTGGTGGCCAGACTCACACCAGAGGACATCAAGAAGGCCAGGGAGGCGAAGCAGGCTGCGGCCAAACCTGTCAGACAGAAGGTTTGTAGAAGAATTAGACCTGTAGTAATATATTTTACACTACTTTACACTCATAAATGTTTGACTTTGTGATGTAATTCTTATTTTATTATCTGGTGTGTCTTCCCTCAGCTGAGTGAACGTGCCAGAGAGAGGAAGGTTCCTGCCACCAGAATCAGCAGGCTGGTTAATTTTGGGGGTAAGAACAGTGGACGCTTTCTGAATCACAGTCATTCCTCCTCAGCTCATCACGTGGCTCCAGCCTTGTACAATAAAATGAAACGTACAAGCTCACTGTTTGCTGTAAATACAGAGCATAGTTCAACTAAAGTGTAGGCGTCAAGGAACAACTCTACAAGACAGAGGTTCAGATGTTATTATACACATTAAACATAACACCTATGAACACCTGCGTTATAAAATCTGAGCTGTTAAAAGTTCAAATGCAGCCACGAGTGTTTGGCTCTGAGTCTGAGAGGTTAAGTGGTTTTTACGCACAGAAAACAAAGCCTATCACTCTCCGAACTGTGTATATTACCCATGATCCCCGGCTTCTGGAGCAGGAAGTGCTGTCGCCACAACAAACACACCAAACTCCATTTAGAATTCTTCATATTTTAGTTTAGAAATTAAGTTTTATCAGTGGATATCAGAGATGAACACTGGTTTTTAATGACTTCTACATCTTTTTAACTGATCTACTATTCAGCATTACTCTTGAACTTGCTGGGTCTGATTCCAGCAGTTTAAGCCACAGACTCACTCAGTTAGTGAAGGGATCGAACCTGCCCACCAGGATTACGGAGCATAACAACAGACATCTCCCTATACAAGTCAGTGAGCTATCAAAATGACTCTGAAACTGTCATTTTAAGGCAAAACAGTTGCGTAATAAAGCTGCTCTAAGTGACAGAAGTTAAAAACCTTTAGCAGAAGATGCTAGACTTCCTCCACCAGCAGCAGCAGCTGTGTCAGATCATTCCCTCCCCTCCAGCGTCAGTTCAGTGGCTCTAAATTTATAATCACTTGTGTCTCGGTCTCTGTGCTGCAGGACTGGCAGTAGGTCTGGGGATCGGTGCCATCGCTGAGGTGGCAAAACAGTCACTGGGCAGCAAACAGAAAGGAGGTAAGAGTACTCTCATCGTCCTGTAAAATAACTGCTGGTCCAGTTCACGTCTGGCTGATCCAGCAGACGGACGGACAGCTGCTCGGTTTGCGGAGAAGTTACTTTCTGATGTGTCAGCGCTCGACCGGGCTTTAAATCAAACCTGCTAACAAGAAGCTTTAATATGTGTTAAATGAACAGTGTTTAATGACGCCCCGGTTTTTACACTCTGCTGTCTGCACTCGGCCCAGTTCAGGGCTGAAGCTTCGTTATTTACAGGCAGTTTGAAGATAATTGCTAAGATAAATGACTCTTAATCGTGCTGTTGTAACTAATGTCGTACTCTCTGTGTTTCTGTAGACGTGAATGCTCTGTTAGACTCTCCTCTCCTGTCGGAGGCCAACGCTGAGAGAATAGTCAACACGCTGTGTAAAGTTCGTGGTGCTGCGCTGAAGATCGGACAGATGCTCAGTATTCAGGGTACGTACTGAAGTCCTCACATTCACACAGGATCTGTAGGTGGTGAAAATGTTTTCCTGACAACCTCTCAACCATCTCTTCTTGTTCTTCTCTGCAGACAACTCCTTCATTAACCCCCAGCTGCAGAAGATCTTTGAGAGGGTCCGGCAGAGCGCAGACTTCATGCCCACATGGCAGATGAACGTAGGTAGAAATATCTTGTGATGTGGTTGTTTTAATATAAACTGAATGTTTCCCATCACCACATAAGATCCATGTTTTTAAATGACTATTTCTGCCCAAAATGGTAAAACTTTAGTTGCGATTTTGCCTTTTGTTCACAGGACAACAGCGTTTTGGAGGCTTGAAAACACAAACTTTTGAAACCAGGTTCCAGAGTGTAATAATCTTTTGAAAACGTCACCGTTACTGTGACAGTGGAAACTGTGACCGTTGCGATTTTAGTATGTTTTGTTCATGCGTGAATAAAAGAACAACAATAATCAAGTAACATCGCCATCTACTGGCCCGGCGTGCACACGACTGTTGATTTCAATTGTTTTTAAAGATCGCAACATTGTCACATGAATGCGAAACTTTTTTAAACGCAAAGGAAAAACGTTTCTGTTTTTGGCTAAACTTGTCGTCAAAACAGAGCCTCTAACTTTATGTGATACAAAATTACTAGTCTTAAAAAAGTAACTTGTTACCTTTGTTACTCACTGAGAAAAATAGCTCATTAGAATACTTTTGTGTTACCACCAGAGTGAAAGCTGGAGCACCGACGTCAATAATTTGCATTTCACTGTGATGTTCTTTTCCATTTCACACACATGAATATTTGTGAATATTTCCACAGTTTATGTCCCTCTCTTTCTTCAAGAATCTCGTCAAGACTTTGAGATTTAGTTCTAAGTGTTTACTTCACTGCACTGAAGCTTTAGTGTTGTCCCTCACTTGTAGCGTCTCCTGTAGTGAATATAAATGTAACTCTGTATTTGTGTCCGTCTGTAGAAAGTGTTAGAGGAGGAGCTGGGACCAGGCTGGCGAGAGAAACTATCGTCCTTTGAAGACAAACCATTCGCTGCAGCTTCCATCGGCCAGGTGCATCATGGGGTGTTGAAAGACGGTAGAGAAATAGCCATGAAGATCCAGGTACTCACACACGCTCTATATCTCTGTCTGTCCGTCCTCTTTGTTTTTCTGTCTGTGTCGTTTTGACCTTCTGTAATTCTTGTAGTATCCTGGAGTGGCGGAGAGCATCCACAGCGACATAAACAACCTGATGTCTGTGCTGAAAATGAGCGTCGTCCTGCCAGAAGGTAACATCATCACCTGTTCTGTGCTCTTTAATTCCAGCAGCAGTGTCACTGTTAGACCAGAGGGGGGCGCTGTAGCTGCAGGTTGAAACTAGGTGACACAGTTTGTCAGAGAGGGGACTGAGGATGTCTGCATCATTCATGGGAGATGTGTTAACTTGTTTTATGTGGTAGTCAGTGGTGTACACCGGGGTTTTCCACAAGTGCATACAATGTTCAGCTGGGTGACACAAGTTGTCGGTTTGATTGCATTGTTCAACAACACATTGCATTTTATTTGTAGGTCAGGATTCCTTCAGTGTTCATTGTTCAGGTTTTTACAGGGAGCCGAATTATCCACAGCGGTCTCCTCCTCTCCAAAACAAACAGACTTGATAATTAAAACAGGAAGAAAACACTGAATAAAGTAGTTTCATGTTAAAATGTGTGTTTTTCCGGCGCTCTTCGGTGGACACTACGTCAGTAAGGGGCTACGGCTGTTAGCCGAGCTGCAGCTAACGCTAACCTAGCTTCTTTTTAGGTTGGGATTCCTTCAGTTTCAATAGTTAAGGAGGTTTTTACTGGAAGCCGAATAATTCACAGAGGTTTCCTCCTCTCCGAAACAAACAGACTTGATACCTAGATCCTGAAAAACGCGGACACGTCGTCAGTAAGGGGGTGCGGCGGTTAGCCGAGCTGTCGCTAACGATAGCTTAGCTTGTTTTTAGGCTAAGATTCCTTCAGTGTCACTCAATCAGGGGTTTATTTACTAGAAGCCGAATTATCCTCAGAGGTCTCCTCCTCTCCAAAACAAACGGACCAAGTAATTGAAATAAGTAAAAACACTGAATAAAACAGTTTCACGTTCAACATCAGCGTTTTCTGGCGCTCTTAGTCGGACACGGGATGTCAGTTGATAGCTGAGCTAGCGTTAGCTTAGCCTGTTTTTGCGTTAGGATTCCTTCAGTATTCATTGTTCAGGTGGTTTTTACTGGGAGCCGAATTATCCTCAGAGGTCTCCTCCTCTCCAGAGCAAACAGACCAGGTGATTAACATCAGTAAAACACAGGATAAAACAGTTTCATGTTAAAAATCAACATTTCTCTGTGACGTTCTTGGCGGACACAGGACGTCGAGAGGGGCTGTTTGCTCAGCTTGTTTCTCTACCTAAGATCCAGACAAAGTGAATTTTATTTATTTATTTATCTTATTTAATGGATACGTTTTTATCTGTTTTGCTACTCTGCATTTTCATTTATTCTATTGTATTTTCTGGATTGTTTTACCTTTAATTTCTAGTTATTCACTTCAATAAGTTTTTTCTCTTTTTAAAGGTTTTTTTTTTTTTTCCGCACCTCACTTCTCTATCATTGTCTTTTTATCTTGCCTCTGGTGTTTCCTCATTTCAAATTTATGAGATTTATGACAGCAGTTCCTGTTTTTATTGAGTCCTTTATTTATAGCAGAAGCATTTATTGCTTTGAGGGTGGATTGAGGTTGTGTTACGTTGTGTTTGCGTGAAAAGTGTTCTACAAATAAAGTCTGATTGATTGGTTAATTGATTACAGACCCAGATGTATCAAGAGAATTGTTTTCACTCGTTTTTTCTCATTTGCAGAAACCGCGTTGATACATTTGAATTTGAAGTAGCTGAAGTTTGTTTTTTCTCTGTTTATTTTTCCACAGGTCTGTTTGCAGACAGCAGCTTAGAGGTTCTTCAGAGGGAGCTGGCGTGGGAGTGCGACTACAAGAGGGAGGCAGAGTGCGCCAAGAAGTTCAGGTGGGTTTACGTGACGTTATCTGAGCCGTTAAACCTCCTCACCGGCTACTTTTCTGAGTCATGTTGTGTCTGACCTCCAGGTCCCTGCTGGAGGGAGATGAGTTCTTCCAAGTCCCAGAGGTGATCGTGAGGCTGTCGGGAAGGAGGTTCACAGCCCTTGGGCTGGTACAGGGGCTCACTAGACCGCTGTGTAGACCTGGACCAGGAGACCAGGAACCAGGTATGAAGTGACTCAGCAACAGGCACATGTAATTTCTGACAGGGGGTCGATTGTTATTATAAGTGACAAATCTGATAGGATTCCTACAGAGACAGAGCTTTTTGTTTAACCAGAAACAGCCGTTTCATCACTACCAGACTCAATTGACAAAAACAGCAATTTTACCGAACAGAACATGGGTAGGTGATGGAATACCTCTGCCTCAATCTGTTAGTTTGTTTGTGTTATTGTATGTGGTACTTTTACTTTTATGTAAAGATCTGAATACTTCACACAATATCATAAAACCAACAGATGAACGTGATATTCAACTTGAGTCCTGTTTTCCTGCTTGGGTCTGGTGATGATAAATATTGTTCTGGACAAAAGGATCTTCTTCTTTAATAAAAGGTCTGTCTCTGTGGGATCTCTTATTGCGTCGTTTGACCAGAGGCTGTCTTTGTATATCACTGCCAGACTCCATTAACAAAAGCTTGGTAATTTTTACTGAGCTGAGCACGAGGTTTGCTGGTCCAACCACTGCCTCGATCTGTTAGTTGGTTGTGTTGTTGGCGCATTTCTCAGTGGTGGAAGGCTCTATTTAGATCTCTACTGGTAAAAAGTACAACACATTAACACAAAGAAACCAACTGCAACTCCTGTGTTCTGCTCCGGTAAAATTCCTGTTTTGTTAATGATCTAACAATAATCCTAATATTGCTGGTTAAAGAAAAAGGATCTTACTCTCCATAATGTTGTCAGACAGTGAAAATGAGACTGTAATAAGAGCTGTGGCATGAAAATATCTCCCCTCTCTCTCTCTCTCTCTTCAGATCTGTTTCAACATCCTCCAGTTGTGTCTCCGGGAGCTGTTCGAGTTCAGGTTCATGCAGACGGATCCAAACTGGGCCAACTTCTTCTACAACTCCGACACCAACAAGGTGAGGTGACCAGCTGTAGACACCATTAATGAACTTTGTCTGTGTAGCAGGTATATAAACACCCACCTCCTCTGGCCTTCAAGATTAGGTCCTGTTGGTTCGGGAATTTTGGTCGTTCTGAGCGACTACGTGCAGGCTGTGACGAATCTAAGAGTATGAGGACTTTCTACCTGGCCAATTTTCTGGTCATGAGGACGTCTTTGGTAAATAAGGGTTACCATGTCCATCTAGATCGTTTAGGTCTGTTTTCGGGTGGTGCGGCCTCCGTGGCGTCGGCGACTGTTCTTCAAATCAAAAGGACCTGGGGTTCACAATGACGAGGCCAAGGTGGTATTTTAATACTCTGCTGCTGCTGTGCTTTCATTTATTTTTGACCATGGTTTATCATCCTCTTTATTGGTTGCCCTCTCCTTACCTCAGTTTCCTGCCTCCTCTTCCATTTTGCTAAATAGATTGGAAAGTGTTTGTCATTTGAATGGTTCTGTGAACATGTAAGAGATTGGAGAAGTGGACCATTCACGTTTGATGGAAGTGACGAGTAAAACAGAATTATTGAGACAGGCGGATGTGGCAAAATGTCATTGAGTGTTGGTGTGGTGTCATCTCTCTTATATAAAATAAGACCCAGAAGTTTTAGATTGTACCAGACTCCATTGACAAAAACAGGAATTGTGCTAAGGCAGAACACAGGAGCTGCTGGAATACCACTGCGTCCATTTGTTGGTTATTTATGTTGTGTGTAACTTTGAGTGGTGAAATTAGTATTCGGATCCTTTACATAAGTCAAAGATTGCCACACAATAACACAAACAGGCAGAACAGATGGAGCGGCAATGTTCCAGGAATGCCCTGTCCCTGTTTTGTCAGTAATCTATTACCTAAACTATATTAATTCAAAATACCATAGTTGTCAACATTATTATGGAGCCACATAAGGTAATATGCACACTTCAGGTCTAGTGCACACACACTCAAAAAGCAGCTTTAGGGTGTGTTTGTACTGTAGCAAACCTACAGTGTACTCTTCCTAGCACTTTACAGCTATTAGCCTCTGTGTTATTATACACAAACAGTGATTATATTCTAACTCTCTCTGTCAGGCCTTCGGGGCGCCCATGGAGGCGGTGATGATCCTCGGCGAAGCCTTTGCGTCCAGCGGAGCCCTTGGGCTTGACTTGCATGACACCACCAAGCGCATCAGAACTCATCCCGTCATGCCTGCGCCACCGTCTCACCCCGCCCAGGAGACATACTCCCTCCACCCGCCGGGTGTTGACTCCTTCCTCATCTGCTCAAGCTGGTAGCGCATATCCTGGGGACATGTTCCTCGGCGTGTACAGCACTTCAACGGAGGAGGCAGGCCAAGGAAACAGGCCAGTGCGTGAAAGCTCAGGGACGGTTAGTGCTATCTGGCCCAGGACTTTCAAGTGGGTGACCAAGTAAAGGACAGAGATGGAGACTTGAATCTGCAGGTGAGACACTGGATCAGACTCTACACCATGTGAAAACTACCAGTGTGCTCAAGTGACGACTGTATGAATTGAAATAATGAAAACAATATTGATGATAAATGTGTCATTACTAGGAGGTTTGCAAATTCTGGGAAATTTCAAAGTTAGGAACCTTTCCATGAGGGCTATATAGGGTATGGAAAATAGGGGAAAAAAAAGACTAAAGAGTGGAAATTTGTAGCCTATAACATGAATTTAAATGTAATTGGAAACATCTTGGAGCATAATCTGCTAAAACAACCAGATTTAATACCCAAGTTCCAGTTGAATTTCTTTTCTCTTCAATTTATTTGTGAATATTGAATAAAAATAACTTATATACTAGTCCTCCCACCCCCAGAGTCAAAATTCAACTGAATTTGCTTTAAATCTGGCTGTTTTAACCAAGATTATGTTGCAAGATGTTTGTTTTTCCAACTACATTTAAATTCCATGTTATAGGCCAACCTGCAATTTTGCAAATTTTCAGTTTATTTCCATTAATTCCCATATATTCCCATTAATTCTCATTGAAAGTTTCCAACTTTCCAAACTTCTTTCAACTCTTTCCATGGAAGGTTCTGGAAATCTACCAAGTTTTCCTCCTTTGCAACCCTAGTCATAAATATACTGGCCCAGGTAACTTCATTACTGAGTAAACCTGTATGTTAATTGATGATCTTTCATTTTAGGCATTGTTGTGTTTGATTACATCAGTTGTTCTCTAAAACAAAGATATTATATTTCTTTCACTCCTTCTGACTCCAGCGGCGTCCGCCATGTTTCCCCAAGAGCTGGGGTCTTCTGTCTTTACGGACAGATAATTGCCAAACTGACGCTGTAAGTGCTCTCCTCTCTCTCTCTCTCTCTCTCTCTCTCTCTCTCTCTCTCTCCCTTTGTCCAGAAGGACTTTGTGTGCTCTGATGAGTTGATGAGCAAAGCTTTCCTCTAAACTGGCAGACTAGATGAGCAGATTATCAAGGGAATTAGCGAAGGCAGTGATCTAATGGAACCCCCACTGGTAATGGCCTTGCATTATAAGCATATTTTGACATAAAAGCGTCATAATACCAAAAACACTGATGTCCTTTTCTTTTTAAGCGATTGCGTTTTCTTTTATAATTAAATAAAATGTGAAAAATAAGTACTGGCAGAAGTGTCAAAGAGAAGAGGATACGAACCAAGGATTTCCTCCACGCTGTGATGATCTTTCCATTTCAGTTCTAGACCTCTTTGGGGAAAAACCATCGACCGGAGGCCATGTTTGACCTCGCACTCCTCTTACACTGTTCTGGTATTGACCAACTGACCAATAACATCAGTGCAACAGTTGAGAGCTCAAATAATGGAGGACATGATGGGTCTTTTTGTTTTTAGAATCTGTTGACTCTTAATTTGTCTTTCTGCAAGCTGCTCAAAATGTTATTGTTCACAGCACAGGAGCTGGGATCGCGAGTTCACTGACATCGTAAAAAATCTTGATGGAGAAAGCTGCAGTCTTTACTGTCTCTGATGAGTACTCTGCTGTTAAGTGTCCCTCTGCTGACTGAGGTTGGCTTTTGATACTACATCTAAATTAGAGTTTATTTTCTGAGTTTTTTTTTTTTTTTTTTTTTTTAGGAATTGTACGGTTAATGACTGCAGCATATCGACTGGCATTCTTCTGTGGAAGGTTGAACGCTTTCTCGGCATGTGAAGCAATGACTAGTTATTGGATATCTTTGGGCACAGTCTCAGACAAGATACACTGGACTGTTGAGGATGATTTCTATCAGGACAAATTCATTTATAAAGTTTAGCTAATTTTTTATGTCGGGAGGCATCTGATGGGGTGTTTCAGTGTCTATATTTTGAAAAGTCTCAGATCTTTACCATTTGGATTATACAGGCAACGAACGCATCATATCTATAATTCCTGGCCATTGCTACCGTCGGGGAGGACACTGGGGTGGGCTCTGGTTGCAAATTTGTTGGCAGCCTGTGTGGGGAGTTTGTATTCTACAGTGAAGAAGCATGTTTTCTGAATATTTCATATGACTGATTCCAGACTTTGTTTTGAGCTGAAAACATTTTTAGATGTCAGGCAACAAAAATGGCCATAATGAATTCGTGCCACCAGAACTTTTATTCGGTGAATATATTCAATACCTTAGATTACTATTTGAATATCTCGTTTTATTACTTTATTTTGTGGATACATTTTCTACTTACATAAAAGGGGGTCATAACAGACTCAAGACCTCAGTGTTCTTATTTATAGCAAATACCCATTAATGTAAAAAAGAGTGATATCAGGCTGAACATGACTCAGACTTAGACCATAAAGGGCTTGGCATTAATAAACAGAGTGTATGTAAATACTGTAAAAGATTACCTGCTCACTGTAATGACCCCAGGCTCAATACAGTGGCCCGGGTTGAGAGATATATATGAAACATTTTTGGAAGGGTATGAATCAGGATGGTTAGAATTTGTGAAAACATCATGATTAAACTGATCTCAGAATTCCTAGAACCTTTGCCAGCCCCAGTCACCTTCGTGGATCAAGGTCACCATGGTCCCAACCTGTAAAACATCCCAAACGCTCTCCTGCTGCTGTTCAGAGCAGAAGAAAAATTTCCCTTCGGGGATGATTGGAATTAACGCGTTACTACAGCGGGTTGGACACCACACGGTGGCGCAGTGGAGCATAAACAGAGCCCTGCGTTTTTTTATTCCTTCTGGGCATCCGTGGAAGAGTGGTTGCATGTCCGGCCGTCTGTGCCAATAGATTGCACTGGAAGGCTGGGTTGTGAGTGTGGAGCCAAAGGCTTGTGTGGTGCACAGTCCAACAACCATCCGGGGTACTACAGATGCAGCAATTTTTCTCACCGAGGGTCTCCTTCAAAGCCTCGTGTCCGTGCGCCTTTTGTTTTGGACGATTGCTGGTAAGGGGTTGAATCGCTGTTTGTTGCTTTTTTATTTGCGCGCGCGCGCGCGGTGAGGTGTGTGTGTGTGTATGTGTGTGCACCAGCCAGGTTGATTTTCGGCTCCATCGCCTTCATACATCGCTCTCTCAGTGCCGGAGGAAGATTTTTGTGAGGTATGATTTACAGATCATTCTCGTGTGACTCCTTTTCTGTCCGGGGTCCTGGTTTACACACAGAGGAGCAGAGCCGATCATCCGTCGTTCTCTTTAATTGAGTTCTACTGGTTTCTCGTCACATTTACTGACACTTTACAGGGTTGTTGGGGAGACCCGGTGATGTCTGTAATGAATGAATCCATATTCAGAAGTGAAGATCCGCCAGCCATGACCCAAATCCTTGATTTGTGAGTTTCCCTGATCAGAATGTTTTAATACGACTAAAGCAGTCGTATCTTTATGGATATCAATGGGCCCATATGTCTGAAATGAATGAAATATACTCCAGCCTTAATGATGGTTTACATCATATTTTATGCAGGGTGGAACAATATTCTAATAGGACAGCTGGCTCTTACACATGGATGTTACCTTATAGGAATATTCCAATGATGCCATATTGAATGAAAAAACTGTAACTTTACAGGTCTAATGTTCAAAATATAGCTTCGTTATAATCAAATACACCTGTAATTGAAGTTAATTAAGTCATTATTATTTGGTGTGGGAATGAGATAATGTGGTATTGATTAACTGTAAAGGAGTTGGGTTGATTAGCCGGGTCATTGTTGGTTCATGGGTTTTCTAGGTATTTTCTCCAGGTTAAGCGTGGCCACTGAAACAAAGCGCCCTAAGGTTTGAATATGTGAGACTGTGTAATTCTACCACCCTATACTCTATGATTCCCTCTATCCCCTCACCACACACTCCCATTGCATCATGCCATGTGAGTGAATCGTGTCTTTGGGTATGGTTTACATCATTTTCAGAGTTCGTGCACACTTACACACTTGGCACATGCCTTCGTATATAGCCTGAGTAAATGCATCTGGCTCTATTGTCTGGCCAGACTCCATCACCATTTCCATGACAGCAGCATTCCTCCAGACAGCCAGTCATGCTGTTAGGGGTGGGGGTGGTCCACCTGACCCATTGCCTCACAGAGAGAGAGGTCACATGGGGTGTATTAAGAGAGTGAGTGCAAGGGAAGCAAAATTGTCTCCCAGCCCACAAGCCCTGGACCACCTCGTGGACAGCTCCTGGGCTGGGGTGGAGGAAGCAAGTTGTGGTGGCTAAGTTGGACGAGGATGGAAGTTTGGTTAAAGGCTAGGTTTGCTGAGTTAGTTGCTATGCTAGGGCTGGAGTATGGGCTGTTGCTCTGGCTAAAGGGTCCTGGGTTTGGTGTGGCGAGATGGGGTTAGAGAAGGTTTTGGTTGATCTGGAGCCCGTGATAGTTGAAAACTAGGTCCAGGTTGTGACTACAAGGGAAGATTAAGTTTGGTCCAGAAATAAGGCACAAGGAAGGTTAAGGTGTGGTCTGGGGTGGAGGAAGCTGATGTTTGGTCTAACAAAGCCGGGACTTGAAGAATCGTGGATTGGTCTGGGTTTAGAGAACGGGTAAGAATGATGATAGAGGTTGCTTGTATTTGAGGTCCAAACCAAGGGGCTGCTGGATGTAAATTGGCTTTGCTGTAGCTAATCACTGCTGCAACTCAGTCATCATAACTACAACATAATTACAACCCCACCACCACCACCCCATCCATCCACACAGCACTACACACTCTCCATTTCCCCTTAGACCATTTCCCCTCTTCCACAGCTCTGATTGCTGCATTAGGACTTGGCCGTCTTTTGTTGTACTCACTCACTCACATACGAGGCTGGGCCCAGCTGAGACCACAATACAACCGGGGATCAAAGGTCATCCAGCTGGCCAATCAGGTTGCTGTCTGGGTTGGTTGGCTGGTGGCGGAGGAGGGCGTTGCCCCCCCCACTCCACCCCCCTTTTGTGCTGGTCAGGGTGGGTCTGCTAAACAAGTAGCTCCACTTCCAGCTCCTGCACTGTCAGCAGCCACACTGTGCTTCCTCAGAGCCAGCCACACACCAGGACCAGGACTTTATTAGACTGCAGATCAGGGCCTGTCCAGTTTAGAGAGGAAGTTCTTGATTGAGTTGTAGTTAAATTACTGGTGGTTAAGGCTAAAACTTGAACCTTTAAGTATAAAAGGTTACGATTTAAACTAGAAACTATCAACACAACTGCTCTGATTTATTTTCTGTGGCTGATAATTGGTGCTGTGTTTGCATGTAGAGTAAATTTGTAAAAACACAGAAGTTTGTATTTTGCAGTGGGTGTTAATGAATGAAACCAAACACTGCAAAATAAAAACCCTCTTGAATTGATTAAGCGTTTCTATTTCTGGTTCTGGTGGTGGGATTTGAATTGAAGGAAACAGAATAAGACAATGAGATTTGAAGCTGCTAGGATGCAGAGAGGCGAAGGATGGGAGGGTAGTGATGTGAAGAACAAGAGGGGAAAGATGGACTGAACAGAAGGGAGAGAGCAAAAAAAAAAAAAGTGGGATTTGGCCACCAGGGAAACTGGAAACCATTCGCTCTGCTGGTGGCTTCCTCCTCATTGGACGCAAACTTCAGACGAAGACGAGGCGTTTACGTCCACAGACACACTTCCATCTTTGCCGTCTGATGCCTAAGTGCCTTCAGTATGTGCTGAGTGGAGTTATCTGATTTCTGCATCCTAGTTAAATGCAACCACTCCCCCCAGTATTGTTCCATTAGTGCACAGGCTAATGGCACGCTCACAGTGCAAAGACCCAGGCCTGTTGTTTCGTCTGTTTGTGTCCATAATGTTGATGTGGATTGATAAACGATGGATTTGAATGGATGTCTAGTGGACATTCATGTGTGAAGGCAGTGATTTGTGTTTGTCTGCGCTCGCTGGCTTCTGTATGTATGTGCCTGTTTCCCTTGCGATCAGCAGTTTATTTCTTTGCTTCAGTGGCTTTTTTCTCTCATGCCGATAACACTGAAAGTGGAAATGGGTCTTTTCTCCCGAGTGCAGCGCTCATTGCAACTAATAACTGTCACTTTGAGTCGGGAGGGTCGCATTTTTTTGCTTCATTGTTGTCTTGATTTATGTTTTCGTGGTGACCTATTTCAACTTGAAGCTCAGATGCAACAACTCTATGAAGGATGATGCATCTAAAAAAACAAAAAACCTAAATGCTAAAAGAGCAAGCCTCTGAAACACCACATGCCTCCCTCAGGGTCTGATTTGATCTATATCCTTTTTACAAGCTTTTAGCAACTGCTTTTCTCGCTGCATGTCGATTGTTTTCACATGGTTTGTCCCAAATTACACTTAGCACCTACTGTGAACGTCCAGTACAAAATACTTTTAACCCCATACCTCCTTCTGCAGTGTGAGCAGTTGTTGTGCTGCCTTTGCACAAATTTTTCAACAAAAAAGAGTTCCATAAAAACAGGAGGCTTCACACAGATACATGGCAGATTGACAGAATCACCAACTGTCTGTTTGTGAAATGTGATGTTACAGTGAGGAGACGATTAGCTTGATATTCTCATTCTAACGCTCAGGAGGAAAGCTAATAATAATTATAATTTCCTAGAATGTGGAACGTTTTTTTCCTCAAAGATGTGTGATGACTTGTGTGTAGTGGATACATCACTATATATCAATACCAGACTCCATTGACAAAAACACAGGAGCTGCTGGAATACCACTGCCTTGACAAGTTAGTTTGTTTTTGTGTGACTTTCAGTGTTCAAATAAGTATTCAGATCCTTTATAAAGTAAAAGTACCACACAATAACACAAATAAACTAACAGATTGGGGCAGCAGTATTTCAGCAGCTACTGTGTTGTGCTCTGTAAAATTCCTGTTTTTGTCAGTGGAGTCTGGTATTGATAAAACTGCTGTTTTTGGTTAAAGAAAAAGGAACTTACTCTTTAATAAAAAGCTCTATCTCTGTAGGAATCCTGTCCATAATGTTGTCAGACACTTATAATAACAATCTGAGCCTGTCAGTGGCAAAAAACAAGCAGTGAAGTGGACGTACTTTGACGTGGACAGTTTTGATTACATTGCAGCAGCTTTTTAGTGCTAGCTGGCTACACTATTCTTGCTCAATCTTGCACCAGTTCCAAAGATCTGTGTTCCATTTACACCCAAAAACAGGTTCAAAAATACCTGAGTTATCCCTTAAAATATCCTCGAACAACACACAATGTCCCATCTCTTGTCTGATAAAGGATTTTATTTGTTCAGTGGCATTTAGCTGTGTGAAAGTATGGCAGTATATTTCGCAACACAGTATACATGCTTTCAGTTTTCCCCTGGATTAAAAAAAAAACATGATTGCATAATCATCGGGATTCTCCATTTGATCTATACAGGGAAGTAAATGAGCCCAGATGGTCTGTCAGTGCAATGCATCGGAGGATCCCTGGCATTGTCAGTTTCTAATCTTGTGTTATTTACAGTACCTACAGCCCACGTACGATGACTTTCTCCCTGCGCTCTATCTGTTTTAATTCAAAGCCCTGTACAGTGTGTGTTCAGCTGAGCTTTGGTTTCACAGCGTAGAAAAAAAAACACCCTTTAATACGACGCTGGTTTCTCCTCTGCAACTATTTCAGAGCAACGCCGGGGGAGAGAGATTGTTAGCAATAGACAGAACCCAAGTTAAATCTTCCAGAGCACAGAGGGGCCTATTCACTGTGCTATGTGAAGAGTGGAGAGGGGTGGGGGGGCAGAGGGTGAGGTGGGGGTGGGACAGAGGAGTGGGGTGACACTTAAAGTGGTTTTTATGGTCGATGGCGTGCATCTGTGTGTTGTATCGCTCCACAGGCCTGTCTGAAGCAGGGACAGGGTGAAGGGTGGGGGACAGCTGATAGCAGTCGTCTGATGATGGAGGACACATGGAGAAATCAGATCTCTATACGAGTGTTGAGAGAGAACAAGTTTCATTTTATGTGAAAAAGCAGCCACAGCTTTGCAGTTTTGTACTGCGTGACAAAACATGACGACCTGACGAACATGAGTATAGATCAACACTGTACACAGGGTGTAGGAATGACAAAGGTTGGAGGACTGCTCTGTATGGTTTTCTAATGAAATACAATACTTAACCGTGCTTATTAGAGCTTGACTGATAAATTACTCAAGATGATTTATCATCCTCAGAAGATATTAGCTTATTGCAGATATGTTGGTGTATATGCTGGCTGATTATAGAAGAATAATGGAGTACAGAAAGGCTTTTAAATCACCAACGACTGCCAAGTTTATTTTTTAATTGTAAAATGTGTCAGGTTACAGTTTTTAATTACCAAATTTAAAGGAACTTTATCTGTGACAGGTGTGTCATAGGGCAGCACATCCTTATCAAAATATGATTAGTTATCTCACTATTAATCCAGAACTCTCTGTCTCTCTGTCTGTCCTTCAGTTTCCTCGACATCCGCTCATCCTATCGACTTTAAACCTGACGGGTGTGTTACTGAGGAATCGAGTAAGTGCAGTCTTGACTGAGGTTTTTTGGGTGAGGGGTTCTCGAGAAAATCGAACATACAGATCTTAACCCATCTGATGGAGGGTTCTGTGACATCACAGATAGTTACTAGTGTTATGCTGTTATATATTTTTTTGAAATACAATTAATGTAATTTTATATTACTGTCCTTTTTTTTTTTTTAAAGTTCAAATATTGATGTTGATATCTGCCCGAAAACCTCAAAAATCTGTGTTATTGCTGATGCTAGGCTACTGTTTAACGCCCAATGAAGTGCGAGTAAGTTTTATTCATACTGTTGTAGCCATAATTCAAGAATATAATTCTTGGTGGAAGGATAAAGTGACACTAGCTTTTATTGAGTAATAAAAAGAATTGCAACAACATTAGTGCTCTCACTTTGTCATTGTTAAGTCATTTTTGAATCAGCTGGAAGCCACTTTGCCTCAGTCCTCTCTGCACTTTTTAGCAGTTCTTTGGTTATTGCAGCAAATTGTGGTCTTTCAGTTCTTTTTGCTTGAAGTTCATGACCATCAGCTGGTCAGTTGTTTCAACTTGCGGCCATCTGATCTTGTATTTAGTGTCTTTGTGATGGAGATGTAATGGGAACGGAATGGGACATCAGCCATTGCTTCAGGAAGTGCTGTAGTAGTTTGGTCAGAGAATTGACTCCCCCGCTAAAGTTCATCATTGACGCCAGGAACAAACAAAGAAACGTCTGTTTTCTGTATTTTTTTTTTGGCTCGCAGACTCTGACAGGTTCCTCTTGTAAAGCTAACTTGCAGTAATAAATCCACCTGTTTAAAAACAGACTTAGCAGCATGTGTTATCATGTGTGCGGACCAGTCTTCTGACAGTACGGTGGCAAACGATGAACGTGACACAACAAGACTTTTTCAGTTTATAAAACATTCTCTCTGTTACCGGCGCTATGACTCACGGTTGCTATGGCGAGGGGCTCTGACAGCATTGCAGCTGATCAGGAGCATCTGACTCCACATGACTGTCCTCCCTTCATCTCTCTCTCTCTTTCTCTCTCCGCCTCCATCAGTCTCTTGATTTCTGCCTCTTTTTCCTTTCTTGCTTTCATCGCAGGTGTCACGTCTTCTCCTTTTCCATCCCTCGTTTTTGGCTGAGCCACACTCACCAACCTTTAATATTACCTCCATATAGATTGTCTTATCACACCATCGCCCTTCAATACTCCTCTTTTCTCTCTTCCATCTGCCTGTCTTTCTGTTGGGGGGCCAGCTGCTCGCCAGATGTGGCCCGCTCTCCCCCAGCTGTTGGCATCGTGATCGTGAAGAAGAGAGGAATGGAGATGGAAACGATCCCACATAACAAACGAGGCGTAGTAATCCTTACAAAACATGTGAGAAGGATAAATAAATAAAAATATCAGAAAGGAAATAACACAAAAATTATTAACCACAGCCCTCGTACAGGAATGTTAGAGTAATATCCTGCCACATGAGATTAAAATAACTGATTAGCTTTATCAGATTTAAGAAAAGCCAATCATAAATACAATACTGAGTACCACAGACACGCTGTGAATCCCTATAGGGCCATTATAGTGATTCCAGAGAAGATAAAAATGCCATTAAGTCGAGTTAGGTCACTGTTGAGCACCACAGACAGACTGTACTGTAAGTCCCTGTTACAACATTAGAGGCTCGCGTTGGTCAGAAACCATGAAACAGAAATACACGTTTTCAGTAACATCAACAACAAGAAAGCAGATGAGAACATAAGGAAAACTACAGACTGAATTGTGAGCAGAGTTAAGATCCTTTTTCTTGAATGGGAAACATCACTATATATCAATACCAGACTCCATTGACAAAAACAGTAATTTTACCGAGTAGGACACAGGAGCTGCTGGAATACTATTTGTTAGTTTCTGTGTGTTATTGTATGGCAACTTTATTTAAGTAAAGGATCTGAATACTTCTTTTACCACTGAAAGTCACACAATAACACAAACAAACTAACA
>BRZM01000368.1:7292-24278 GCA_033238685.1 Lates japonicus
ATTTGGAAAGTATTCCAACCCCTCACGTTTTCTACATTCTGTAATGTTGCAGCCACATGCTAAAATAAATAACAACTCAATCTAAAATCTATCTACAAAATCTGTTTTCACTTTCATTCTGTCACTATGGGATATTGAGTGTAGATTGATGAGGGAATTTTTTTAACTTTAGCATGAGACTGCAACATAAAAAATGTGAGCAATGAAAAAATAGGTCTGAATACTTTCCAAATGCACTGTATACTAATACAAACACTAAAAAAATGTTATGATGATTGGTGATATTACTGACCAGAGACCAGAATGAAGACATCATAGACACAGATCACAAAATGAGGACCAGAAACAGGACAAAGGGAGAAAAATTTACCTGAAGAGTTTTTTGATGAAACAAAAAGAAAAGAAAAAGGGAGGATGAAATGAATAAAACTCAAATGAAATGAAGAAAAAATATGGTGTTACGTGTAATATTGAGTTAAATGTATTTTGATTCTTTATAACTACACTGATAAAAGGTGGAAATGGATACTGATATTTACTCTCAGCTACCAGGTCTGGTAAAAGAACAGAAATGGATGGGGAACATAGTAGAATAATGCTGGTATGAAATGAAACATTCTGTCCATGCAGCTTACTCTGATTGGTTTTTTACCTCCCAGAGGAGCCTGCTGACACACAGAACCCCTGAAGAAAAAAGGATGTCAGCACAGAGAGAAAAAGAGAAACAAAGTCACAAGAAGGTTAGCTTGTAAGCAAGCTGGGGCAGATCCACACATCAATGTGACTAAAAAATAAATAAAAACCACACAGTGTAGCTGTCAGTCTTTCTCAAATCAATATTCATGGCAGTCAGATACTTTGAGCAGAGGAAGTCCAGCAGAACTGATGCAGTGTTAGACTAATTACCTGTAGCCCTGATGTAATGCACTTCTATAAACTGTTATCCGTATTGGCAGGAGTACATTACTTTGTGTATGCTAGTATTTTCCAGAAAGGGCTTGTTGTACAGTGTTTGGGGTGTTACAAGCCCCATGAACAGAAATACCAAACACACAATACTAGGGGACTGATAATATTAAGTCAATTAAAATGATCATTAATTTACAAGTCCATTACACTGTGAATCAGTAGGCAAGGACCTAAGGATGGCAGGCAGTTGTCAGAAAGCGTGTAGCAGCAGGAGAGGATATGTAAAAGCATTCCTCCATGCAGCTGGTATGTTTTTGTTAGTATGGCAATGTACCAATAATGCTGTAAGTCTGAGTTCAATTTAGTGTGAAAACCAAAGGGGGCACAGCAGGATATTTTCATGCCACAGTGTCCAGCTCAGTTTGGGAGTAAAGCCATGCATCTTAAACAATATGAAGTACAATATTCATGACCTTTCCATTATCACCACTGACCATTTGTCAATACCATAGCCTCTTGGTTAAGACTGATGAATTCAAATACCACCCCAGTGACAAAGCAGGATAGTGCTGACTGTGCATTTTCGATACACACATGCAAAATATTAAACATTTTATTTTATTATTTATTAAACAGTTTTTTGAAAAGTGTCTAAAGAAAGGCTGTGAAAATAATGTGTGTAAGTGCAGCCTACTCACAAATGTAAGATGTCTCTGTTATCATGAATGCACTACCAAGACTTTTCAGATTGGTTCCTGCTTGTATTAGCATGCTTATACATATTTTGGAAACGTGTGGAAATCAGGGCTGTTTAAAATCACAAAGTTTGGAGCATCAACCTAAAATGGGAAAACATATTTGAACTGGAAGGTTCAGACAGAGCCCTAGGTGATATGCTCTCTTTTGGGATGTACTCCATTAGCTGTGGGCATCTCCAGAGGTGACTGTCTGCACGGTCATCGCTCACAAAATGGGGAGCAGAACAACAACAGAAACAGCTGATGAAAGCTGTGAGAGAAGAAATGTCTAAAAAACTGTTTTCTTTACACCTGCAGAGGCAATTTAAATCAGCCTCAGGCTACATGCATATCAATATGCATGCATGCTGCATGTATAATGAAGCGCCCATTGCATATACATGCTTTGAGTCTCAGGAGTTTCTTATTTAATAAAATCACATGTTAAAAAGGCTGATTACCCGTGGCTTAAATACTGAGATGCATTTGCTAAACAAACCACAGCTCCAGTCTCTGCTGAAACCTTTCAAAGAGCTCTCTGAGCTATTTGGTTTAGTCTGTCAGGTTCAGACAAATGAATTTCATGCTTAATACAGCTGGTTTTATTAGGTAAAGGTTAATCAACTAAAAGGATCTGAAACAGCAGTGTAACCTAAAACTGTTGCTATAAACCACAAGCAGCAAGGGAAGAAGGGAGAAACAGTAAAGACGAGGAGAGCAACAGAAATATACAATATAAACAGAGAGGGAAGACAGGACAGATGAGTTTTCAGGCAGAGAAGAAAAATTAGAGATAGATACACAAAGCACGGGATCAGCAGGCAGTTTTTTATCTGACTTTTGTGACTTCCTATCATCCACTATTAAGTTGGAAAGAATTCTACTGCTTGGGGATTTCAATTTTCACGTTGATGATAATTCATGCACTATTGCCTCTGACTTTCTTTATCTCAGAATCTTTTAACTTTACTCAACATGTGACTGGCCCAACACATAGTGGTGATCATACTCTTGATCTTATTATGTCACTTGGTCGAGATATTGGATCTATCTGTACTGAGGACCTATCTATTAGTGATCATAAATGTATTTCTTTCAGTCTTGCAACCTCGACATCTTTCCCACCAAGCAAATGAAGTATTCCCGATATATCACAGTCTGTGGTTAAAAAATTCACAGAAATGTTTGAGTGTATTTGATGATGATGAACAGTCTGTCCTGTCAATTCACAGTGCTTATATATACTGGACAAAGTAGCGCCTCTTAAACTTTAACAATTCAGCGCTGTAAAATCCCCTCTTTGGATCACTGAACCTATCCACAGTTTTAGGCACACTTGACAAAACGGAGCGCCTCTGGAAAGTCACAAAACCTGAGGTCCACTGTTTATACCTTGAGGAACTCTTATAATATACTCTCTTATAATGATATGGTGAAGGATGCAAGAGCCTCCTGTTTTTCAAATTTAATATCTATGGGGAAAAGAAAGTGCTTTTTGACACAGTAAGTAACATTGTTTCTCCATCAGTGCCAAATATACCAGTCTTTTCAGATAAGGACTATAATGATTTTCAGACTTCAGATTTTTTAAATGCATTAGAGAAAATATCATTCCTTCAGCCAGTCCTTTTAATCATAGTCCCCCTCATCCCATCATCATGGATTCTTTTCACCTACAGCCAACGATTTCTTAGTTCCCTCAGTCACATACTTGATATTAAGTCTTCTGAACCACATCTCCTTCATTTAATATATACAGAAAACAAGTCATTCATTCTTTAGTGTTTTTATTGCAGGAGACTCTGTGTTAATTTAAATTGTCTACAGTGGGAGCAGGGGGAGCTTAATCGAAGTCCAACACAAACTAACTGAATTGAAGAGTAGCAGTAGCCCAGGTAACAAAGTGAGCTCTAACATTTTGACAGTGAATCAGAACACAGTAGTAAGTAAAGAGAATACATTTTGTGGTAGTGTTTCCTGAAACTCACTACGAGTGAGTCTACACTCACATCTGTAGCATCTATGCTTACAATCACGTTTTTCAAGTACATAATTCATGTGTGCATGCATGTGCACATCATATCCTGGTTTTAGAAAACTTGAATAACCAGCGAGAGTAGTCGAAAAGAAACTGGAATACTGTTGCATATAAACACCTGGTCCAGTGCTTAAAGGGAGATCAGGTATCAGATGAGGGTGCAGGAATGATGTTGACTCTAGCAATAGATCGAGGAGATGCTGTGGTAAACTTTAATTTCACCTTTTCACAGCTTTTATATGTTAACAGAAACACTACAGGACTTTAACATGGATTCATTCAAGACAAACCATACAAAAAGCAACTGTGTTGTTTACAAACCTGTTGGTACACAGTTTACCTGCCAGACTGGAGATGGACTGAAAACCATCTGGCTTGGTGTTGGAGAACATCTTAAATCCATGTAAAAATCATATCCTAGTGTAAACCATGACAAGTCAAAACAAGGATACTAGTGTGAATGTGACTGTACAAGGCATGGGCAGGTTACAGGTTTCAAGGTTTACCACGGTTTGAAAAAGTCAAGCCCCTAATATTTTCTGTTATACCGTTCCTACAATATAAGCAGTTTTCCTCCCACATCACAATGACCCGTCAAAGACAGAGTGTGTAGGAGTCCCTCAGGTCGTGTCCGCGGATTAACACAACCCCTCCCCATCCGGTTCATGCGTGCAATCGGCTCTGTTCAGGCTACCTGTATTCATGGTGGCAGAGGGAGGTGACACCCCTGAACTCCCCCCTAAAAATTAAAAATTAAATTGGATGTGTGGGAATATTTCAGGTCAGAAGGCAATACTTTAAACCTGATTTCACGTCTCCAGGAGCACCACCCATCACTCTGTGCCGGGGTAATGCTGTCTTGAAATGAATGTATGCGACAGATACGTGAGTTAGCATGTCTAGCACCGGTGAAATAAATACTATAGGCTTGGTACTGCAGCAGATAGCAGTTAACTAGCCAACATCAGCTAGTTTCTCCACTAAAAAGAGAGCAGTAAGCACTGCAGGAGGCTAGCTCAGAAGACACACAGAGCAGCTCACTAACAGTGAAGAGCATCAGGGCAACTTTGGGAAATTGTGGCAGCTCCTAGTGTCTGGTTTGAGGGTGCACACAGTACATGTTTCTGTATATACATTTTTTGCCAGTAATATTTGTGTCTTCTAGTCTTTGTAATGATAATATGTTTGTTCTTGAATGTTTATTTGTTTCAGATTTTCAGAGTGTTTTGGTGGCTAAAAGAAGAAACACCAGTCAAACATCAGTTGGAGCATGAATTAAATCTAGCAGGAGAAAATCCTTAGGAGCAGTTAGAATTCTGTTTTGAAGTGTTATTTTTTACAGAAAAGAATTTAAGTATTTATGTTCTGAGCTTGTTGAGCTGCAGGTTTAGGTTCACTTAGGGGACTTTAAAAAAAAATACTTAACATACACGTTTCCTAATGTTCCAAGTATTCTGTGTTGTTTAAAAATAAAAAAGATTGTGTTCAATGGAGGAAAAAAGTTGTTTTTCTTACCAGGCAATTGTGATACGGCGATACCCTGATATTTTTATCTAAGTTCATACCATACCATCATACCATCAGAATCACGTACCGGCCCATGCTGTACTTAATGCAAGAATGAAATTCTACTCTGACAGGACATAACACAATCTGAACAATGTTACGTGCTCTCTCCTGATTCATAAACTCCCTATTTATCTTATTTAATTCATGCTATATTTTTGTCCTGTTAAAAAGATGAAAAAGAAGATTTTAAAATCTTGCAACTGGTTTCCTGTCACATGGGATCCTGGCACAGTTAAATATCTATGTTATTGTTTTTTTGTAATTACAAGCTTAAGCAAGTTTAACATTTTATAATATGAAAATATGGTGTTGCACTGAGACATGAAGACAAGAAAAAAAAGGTAAAAGGCAACTCAGCCAACATAATATGAGTTCTGAAAGCCTTCTTTACTTTTTCTGCTCAGTTTCTCAGCAACACCATTTACTTTAAGTTGTTTTTCTTTCTTTTCTCAATTTCATATCACAGTAAAGAGATTATCTTTGGTATTTAGACCTTTTGCCAATCGAGTAAGTAATGGGCAGATTAATTGATAATGAAAAGCGCTGTTATTTTTTTCATATTCATTCAGAATTTGCTGAACATATAATAATGAGTATCATATAATAATAACACATAATAGTAACAGTAGTAACAGTATCATGTATCAAGCTAAACCATATCTATGCTAGATGGCTTCTGCTGTGACTGTGGACCTGACAACCTGACATGATTAATTCTGTTTAGTAGTGGATTCCCTCTGCTTGGGATTACCTCAGTGCAGTGAAGCCTTACACAGGAGATCAGCAGGGATTATCTGATACACTCAGGTATTCACGCAATGCTGATCAAACCAACCAAATACACTTCATTTACACTGACTCTGCAGTAAGTGGTAGCTGAAGGACACAGCACTTGGGAGACACATATAGAGGATAAATTTGCATATTCAGTGTTTCAGATACAATATCATATTCAAGTCAAGATTTTTATTCAGGATTGTCTGTTGTGATAAATGCAACTCTCCTGCATTTATTTGCACACTAATAGCACTATTTCTGCCTGTGTTCTCTCAAGTGTGATTTAGCAAGTCGAGTCAGGACATTCTGTGCCAACAGGCTGAATTTGGCAAAACAACCTCCTGGATTGCTCTACCGTACAGCACAGGTAGAGGGAGCTGTTGTATCTAAGCAAAGGATACTAAAGCTGCATCTCACAAGGCAGATCCTCCTCAGTAAGGAGAGGGTGAGGGAGGGGAACAGAAAGCACTGGGATTTATGGGAAATGACTCAATTTGATGAAAAACCACAGATGTGAGATACAGGGTCCAAAATGCTCCAGCCATGCTATTGATGCTATTTTTGGTAAAGACAAAAGGCATGTAGAATGAACTGACAATTGCAGTGCATTAATGATGAAAACAGAATGCCAGAGAGACTTGCCTTGACAGCTGCAGTGACAGCGGCGGTGGCTGCGATGCTCAGGCCCTGCTTGCCAAAGTTCACCATGGTTTCATAGCTTCTCTCTTTGGCCTGCACAATATACTCATCTATTTCCTAGAGGGACACAATCAGTAACACTTTTCTAGTAGACAGTTTAATTGAGAAATAAGAAGTGTGACTAATCAAAGTACAGAGGCAGGCATGGATGGGATGGATGGATGGGTGATCTTACCCTCTCTCTGGAGGACAGCAGAGGGTGCAGACACTTCCTGTAAATTAGACTTGCTCCTCTGGTGTAGGGGGACAGCAGCCAGATCACAAAAGCTATCTTCAGCTCATAGTAGAGAGGAAACCTGGAAATGTGGATGAACAGAGGGACCATCCAAATATTGAAGAGAGAGCTCTCAGCATTGCTACTGATTGTAACGTCATACAGATGTGATGTCTCATTGAAACAAGTTTAACTACAACAAACACAGCAACAACAGTAGTCATAATTTGGCTACTGCATCTATACTGATCAGGAAAACCAATTCATTAAAACCGAAAAACAGTGGAGAATGCTTGTAGGAAAACCCAACAACTCCAGTCCCTCATTAGTATTAGTCGAGAGACATGGAGTCAGCAGTTAAAACATAAAAGGGATAAAACTGTCAATAATCCATGATCACAAAGTAAAAGCTGACTACTCATTGAAGTCCAGCTGGCTATTTTATATTTTTGATTCTAATAAAAACATCTTTGAGTAATAAGTTGTGTTTCACTATGTGTGTACATTTTACAACCACTGGCCTCCACTTCAAAACAATGCGAGAATGACAGTAGAGAAAGGTGTCTGTTTGTCTGCATCAGTCCCACTGCTATCTTGCATGGGTGGGGTTAGGCCTGTCACAATAACTACGTTTGTTGGACGATATATTGCAATAAACCATGTTACTGTCATCTTAAGACCAGTTTATGTCATAAATTATTATAAACTATACAAAACAGCATTATAATGCAAGTGAAGCCTTTCAAAGATATATACTGAAAAGGATGCATAAAAGGGGACTTATGAGACTGACTGCTATGCATTTGTGTGTGTGTGTGTGTGTGTGTGTGTGTGTGTGTGTGTGTGTGTGTAACTCACCATGCCAGTGTGAGGTCAGTGATGGTCTCCACCACAGTGTAGAGGGCAAAAACAATCCAGTACATCATCCACCGCACCTGGACAGAGACAACAGTGAGCAATGAAGACATGTCTACTTATCTACCTATTGTTCTACTCATCTACTTAAGTAACATGAAATTGCAGTACTGGAATGCCACACAAAGTATGAGATAATTTAGAGACAGAATCACCATTACAGTCTGTTGACCAGAAAGGAATGCCAAGTTTATTTTTAGACTGTAAAATGTCCTGCTCAGTCACATTTAGTTACTATTCTAAAAGAAACAATCTAAAGTCAAAAAAAGATTTTTCCAACATTGAAAAATCTATATCAGTATCAGCCTCACAAACAGTTATGAATATCTGATTAAACCCTGCAGCCTTTTGTGTCAACTACCACATGTTGTAAGTGTGGTAAGAAAATCATATTCAGAAAATCAAATATATTTCTGACAGAGTAGAGCTATTGCAAGCTGTAAAAATATAGGAATGTAATGTATTCTAACTGTTTTTAGTAGAGTTGCAGTGCCTATTGTTCTACTAACCCTGTTCTGAACTAATCTACCAAATGAACATGGTCACTACTTAAGGACTTTAATTACTGAATTTAAGCTACTTTTATACTTGGTAAAGCATAAGAATTAGATAATCTGAATGTGAGGCTTATATGGTACTCTTTTCTTTTATCCTCTACCCTGTCTCTTCTCAGGTCAGTAGTAATGAGGTTTAGGATTTTATATTGGTTTGCTTTTATGCTTTCTGCTGTCCTCCCTGCTCCCTCGTTCCTCCTGTCCCTCTCTAAGGGCTTTCCGTGCTCTTCTGGCTGGATTTCCATATCAAAGCCAGCAGTAGATGGTGGCAGGCAGGAAGACAGTCGCATGGCATGCTGAGGTATTAGCCAGACCCGGCTGCAGCCGCATGACTGAACAGACACTGACATTAGCTAATGAAATGTCAGTGTGTGTGTGTGTGTGTTCATGGATGAGTGGTAGAGTAAAAAGTGTGAAGTCTGAAGGAGGGAGAACACAAGAGAAGGACAATGAACTCAAACACACATATTCACCCGTCTCATAAGAACAAAGTCTCAGAATTACAAACACACCTGCAGGTTAATTCACATCAGGCAGGCACTGTTCACACACAGACACACACTGTCTGCACCACTGCTGCTGGACTGGTTAATTGGTGACCTCATTGTGAACCTCCTCCAATCGCACACACAGAGGCTCATGGGAATGATAAATGTAAAGGAGAGATTGAATCCCGGAGCCAATGAGACATCTAATTCATGTTTCAATCTCCTTCTGATTCTACCACTTCTGTCTCTCCTCTACCTCTCCGTTTCATCTTCCACTTCATACCCTTTTCCCTCTCTCTCGGTCTCTACCAGCATTTTTTCTCTTTGCCTCCCTCCTTCATCTCATCTGTAGGGAGGACATTAAGACGTGACCTCAGTGAAATATACAGCAGCCATTTTGCCTTCCTCAGGCAATAGCAGACATTTACTAGCCCCGTCTTTGAATAACTGCCTTCCTTTAAAAGAGAAAGAGAAAAAAACACCTGACATCAGCTCTCTACAGCCAATGGGCTGACTGGTAAGACATAGCATGGAGATAGAGCTGGGCAGCAGTGGAGACTGACCAATAGTAGGGGTTCATGCTACAGCCCCACCAGCCAGCAAGTTTCACTGTAAGAGTCATTTTAAATGACTTTATATTGTTAAGGTTGGTGTTTTGTTTTATGCATACTTATGTGAACTTAAAAAGTGAAAATAAGCCACAGCACCTAACTTAATTAAAATATAGCTGCAGTATTTTCACAAACGATTAATCAACAGATTATTTTCTTGATTAATTGTTCAATCTATTAATCAATTAGTCATTTGGTCTATAAAATGTCACAAAATAATGAAAAATACCCATTACAATTTTCAGTAACTTAAGTTGATATATTCAAATTGTTTGTGTAGCTTGTGTTCTACCAAATTCACAAGGACTATGAAAACCATCTGTGAATGCCTCTCTCCACCTCTCTCTCCTACAGACCTCTGTCTAGGTCTCCCCAGTTGTAGCAGATCTGCAGAAGTTTGCAGATCATAGCTGCACACTTCTGTTTGCAAAGTTGACACTCATGTTTTTGGTCATCTCTTTTAACAAAATGCAGCCCCACCAACAACTTCTTTGACATGGTGTCAGTTTGGAGCCGACCTAGAGTGGTAAATGGTAATGAACTTGTACTTATATAGTGCTTTTCTAGTCGCATCGACCACTCAAAGTGCTTTACACTACATGTCACATTCACCCATTCACACACACACACATTCATACAACGCTTGCTCTATTCTACAAAGCGCTCTAACACATGCACACCCATTCGCCTCTTCTCCTCGTGAAAGTAACACCAGCAACTGTCCAACCAATGACAATTTGGTCAGCCAAGAGTATATCGACCACCTCCAGGGTATGGAAACTTTTTCAAACATTGACATAGATACCCACATTCGCTTCCTGATTGGGTCTTATCAGTCACAGCTGCAGTGGTGAATGCAACATAGATAACAAATTACAAGCACTGCTGACCTTGGTGTTTGCTAGCAGCTGTCGTGCAGTTAAATTCTGCATTTTATAATGTTACAATTGCCTACATGCAGAAGAGGCAAACTATTATTCATGAGATCTGCGACAATCCCCATGTCCAGCAGCATTATGGGCATTAAGCTATTCTGGTAGCAAGTGGTAGCCCAACACCTTACTGACCAGTTTGTGTTGGTTTTTCCTTTAATTTGTTGCCCATCTCTAGCTCATTACATTTTGTCATTTTGTTAACATTTGTCATATTGTGGTATACACCCAGTTGCCTTGCCTTTATTTGCTGAAACTAATGCCATCTAATACAACAGTTCTAAAATAAATCCCACCTTCATGAAGGTTCTAATGTTACGTTTCTGTTGAGCTGTCTCTATTATTTTGTCCAACCACTCAATCAGTGAGGGTAGGCTAAACATCACAACAACTGAACATAACAATTTTCATGAGGGGAGGATTTATTGCAGGATTAGATAGACTTAAGCTAGATGGACAATTAGTGTAAATAAATACCATCAAATTTTTCATATTAATACAGTGATAGTGATTTCAGCCTCTTGTCAGCAAGTATACATACCAAGTAAGAAAACTTGTGTATATCTTTAGCGTTGTGCTAATTTTACTGGTTACCTTATGAGCTCTAAGGCAGAAAAGAAAACACTGCATCAGTAATAATGATCCAGAGTTGTTTTTTATATCTGATCTGATAACTGATCTTCATTTCCATTCATTCCTTGCTTGCCAGAGCTGTTAAGAAAAAATTATAAGACATGCACCTCTACCAACCCAGCTATATTACACAACAAAGGAAGCAGAATGCCGAATCAGTAAGAGCAAAAAGAAAAAGAGTCAAAGATGGCTCAAAGCACAGTCACTGCTTACTGCTTCTGAACCTTTGTGCTGGTGTGTTAAGGCTGTGTGTGAATGTGTTACTAACTCAGCAGACTGTGATTTCACTCTCACTGGCATTAGTTACATCACCCAGCTTCATCAAGAAAAAACATTCAAGCCCTTAAATCTATATGCGTGTATAGGTTTCCATTAAAACCTGGGTTAAATGGAAATCAGTGCCAAGACCCAATTCATATTTTGACATTCCAATAATTTTAGAAAACTGTCTACAAACACAGAGAATTCATGGCATGCACATTTTGAAAATAATTTCATTAAGATCTCCTCATTGCAGCTGACACCGGTTTACTCTCCATCCTCATCCTCCTTGACCTGAGTGCAGCCTTTGACACCATCTCACACCCCATCCTTTTCAGTAGACTCTCCTCCATTGGCATCACTCACACCCCCCTTGATTGGTGTCGCTCTTATCTATCAGGCCGCACTCAGTTCATACAACTAAAATCCTTCAAATCTGACCCCTCCCCAGTCACTACAGGTGTGCCCCAGGACAGAGCCCTGGGGCCCCTTCTCTTTATCACTTTCCTTATCCTCCGTAAATTCAACGTCCATTTCCATTGCTTCGCAGATGACACCAAGCTCTACCTCTCTAGCAAGCTGAACTCCACTTTCCCACCTTCCTCCCTCACCTCCTGTTTATTGGAAATAAAATCCTGGTTCACCTTCAACTTTCTAAAATTAAACAGCAATAAAACTGAGATCCTTCTGGTTGGCACCAAATCCACTCTATCCAAAGTTGACAGCTTCTCCCTCACTATCGACAGTTCCCCAGTTTCCCCTCCCCCTCAAGTTAAGAGTCTGGGTGTCATCCTCGACAGCACACTATCATTCCAATCTCATATTAATAATATCACCCGGTCTGCATACCTCCATCTACACAACATTAATCGACTCCGCCCCTCCCTCACCCCCCATGCTGCTTCCATCCTTGTCCACAGCCTCATCACCTCCTGCATCGACTACTGCAACTCTCTCCTCTTTGTCCCTCCATAAGCTTCAACTGGTCCAGAACTCTGCTGCTCACATCATCACCACAACCCCCTCTTACCATCACATCACCCCCATCCTTCAGCAATTCCACTGGCTCCCACTTAAACAGCGTATTGAATTCAAACTCCTCCTGCTTACTTTCAAAGCCATCCACAACCTTGCCCCCCCACATTTGTCTGACCTCCTACACATCGCCACCCTGTCCCGTTCGCTCAGATCTTCCCCCTCCATTCATCTCTGTGTACCCTCTGCCCGTCTCAGCACCATGGGGAGCAGAGCATTTAGCCGCTCTGCTCCCCAGCTCTGGAACTCCCTGCCACCAGCCCTCTGAAATGTTGACTCCTTTCCTGTTTTCAAATCCAGACTCAAAACCCATCTGTTTAAGACTGCCTACTCACTTTAACCATCGTACTGCAACTTCACCGCCCTACATTTCTTTTATATGTTGATTTTATCCATTGTTGTTTTATTGATTAGTGTATATTGTACAGTTTTATTGATTATTGTATATTGTACAGTGTCCTTGAGTGTTCAGAAAGGCACTTATAAATAAAATGTATTATAGTATATATATATATATTTTTTTTTATAAGATACAGGATTTAAGTCTTTAACTTAAAATGTCCTTATATCAACTACAATATAGTGCATTATAAACCATTCTTTAACTGTTTTACACCTCTGAAAATACAGTGTTAGGATCAGTCAAAAATCAAGCATATCCATACAAGCTGATTGTACAACAAGTAGTTCCGACCAAGCAATCTGATTGGTCAACAAGACATTTAAATGTGCTCAAATCAGCATGACAGCACGCCTTACTCATCACTAAAAATATTACTCCGACATATACATTTTCCTTTGTTGGTAATAGTTGTATAATCGCAATGTTACACTCGAGGGTGTCCTTTAACGTCATTTGAGCAAAGCACCTCGGCTTTCTCCATCAGCTGTGTCGGTGACACGGCGCTATAACTTAAAATTCATGTAAAAGTTTGCGGTTGCAGAAGCTACATCTGTGTGAGTAAATAAATGCAGCGTCTTTGTTATAACGTGGTTGATAAAAGTAAGCATTCATTTGTGCAGTAGGCTATTGATTTAGTTCGGTAAAGTCCGAGACCTCGATAAAGCATTAACGTCAGCTCAGAGTTCACTCATCTGGGACTAGAAAATCATTTCTGTTGCTAGGTCGTTACTAAAGATCTGATTATTTGCCGTAGTGGTAAACTCGGTTCCATTACACATAGGAGTCCACTGACGTGACTGATTGTGTTCCAGTTATTAGTCAGACCCCATGTATTTCCATGGAAATGGGAAAAACACTCGCCAAAACCTTTTAATTTTGAGAGCAAATTGCTCCTCAACATGAACAGATTTTCATTATACATTTTACTTTGTTGGTAATAGTTGTATAATCGCAATATTACAAACGACAGTGATGCTTGTGGACCGCATCACTGTCGTGCTCAAATGACGTTAAAGCACACCCTCTCGGTTGATATTGCTTAAGTGAAGCACATTAACTTACGTATTCCTTGACATTTTTGGTCTTGACAGCTTTGTAAGAGTAGTATGCAGGATACAGGGTCCCAAACACCAGCCTGCAGGGAGAGAGAGCACAAAACATGGAGCTCATCATTTCTATTACTGTCCCATGTTAGATAACCACAGTTACCCATTCACAAAAATTTTCTTAATACTTGCAAGCCTGGGTTTATACATTGTATCAGTACATGAGATCTGTTGAAATTGTGTTGATAGGTTTGCACATGCTAGGAGACAAACTGATAAATACAACTGCTCTGGTAACATAAAAATACAGTTTAAAGTCCATAACAAATCTTCACATTTACAGTGTGAATTCTACAGTCATGACAGTTTCCCCCAACACTAAAACCAAGATGGTTCTTCAGTATTATTCTAAGTGCAAACTGAGGCTTACATACAAAATTGTGATTTTCCAGTTTAAAGCCATCATCTGTTCCTGCAGAACAATCTGGGGACTTATATATATCCTGCAATGATCGTGTGTTGGGTTCTGACCCAAAGTCTGAAAACCACTGGAACACAAGGCGATGACTCAACGTTTCCTCTGTAATCTTCTTCTGCAGCAGCAGCGGCTGGGGGTAATGTGGGGTTTGGTTCCATGTCTGCTCCAGTGCAGGTTGCAACACTACCTAAATGTACTGCACTCTTCTTTTATTCTTTTGCATAACTTTTGCATAATAACAGTATTTGCTAAATAAAACATAGTCATTGTTTTGCACTGCACTGTTAAAGAAACTTTCTTTCTTCTTCTGTAGGTGGTGGTCGTGTAGTGTTGGTCTGTTCAGCCTTGTGTATAGCTACCAGGGCTATACAGAAGTCAGAAGGGTTTCACTGAAAACATCATATTTGCACACAGTAAGAGATAGTAAAAGGTGGCATGGATTGATGTGGATTTGATTTTCATTAACATATTTAATACCTGACACAAAATTCCTGGTCATTGATTTACAACACTGCCTGCAAATAGTTTAATACAGCCAAAATATTGAGGGAATAGTTGCCAGGATATAAATAGTATGGCAAAATCTTGAATAAATTTAAGAGCAGAGAGTTGCCCTGTGTTCAACTGCAAGAAGAATAGACCACAGCCATCTGTCTCTTAGCATTCAAGTCCGCCTGACGTTACAGAGCCTCCTACAAAATCTCTATCTGTGGACAGTGCTTTGACTCATATTTTAGCAGGTAATGTCTAGCAAACATAAAAATTCAACTAACTAAACTAAATAAAATGTTACTGCGGTTTCCTGGTTTGATACATTTTTATCTATTGATATTATGTTAACAGACAAGTTGTGGCGTTATGGTAAATGTGTATATGTTTAATGTTGTAAAATTGCATTGAGTGGAAAAATGCTATGAGCCAAAACACAAGACTACACACTGCTGCTTAAAGAACAGAACCTGACACTATCAATACCTGCTGCACAAGTGCACATGTCCTAAGATCAAAGTAAGTCCAAATGTTGTCCTTTCAGTTGTCAACATATTTTATACGCCACACAACAGACTATTAATTTGGTAATTTTCCACCAGACATTTTGGCCAGTGATGCTTACCTGCCGTCAACAACGCATGATACAGGCCAAAAGCCGGTATATGCTGCTAACGTTGTTTTGCTAACAAGGTGTCACAGCAAAATGCTCACACAGTGTAGGAATGACATGTTATCTTTTCAGATGTGTACATAAATCAGGAGATCTGCTAGAGTATTGTAGCTATGGAAGCACAATCACAATGCTGGGCTGGCTAAACATACTGTCTGCTGACAATGGTAGACAATCAGAAAATGCATAATAATTATTCTCATACACTACGGTTGTTGGATTCTCCACTTCAAGGGGTCAGATAGCAGAGGTTGGTACAGGCTTGACCCCATGAGAACAGTGCCTCACACATTTTTATCATTGTTATTTACTGAATTAAAGTACGTTCCTGGGCCATGGTTATAGTGGTGGGGGCTAAAGTGATCTTGAAAGGATATAACCAATATCATCCCCTCGTAATGCATTTCATTTTTTCTGTGTCAGCAAAGCTCGTTCATTGTTCAATCTAATAAAGCAGAAACACATCTCATAATTTCAATAAATTAGACTGTATACTGGAAGATGAAATTAATTTATCTTTCAACAGTGATATCACATACTGCATGTTTTCCTAACATCATGCAGCCCTGATGGAAGCAGAGATGGATGGAAAAGAAGGCAGAGCAACTCATTCTGTTGGCCACTGGATACTTCCAACTCCTGTGTCAGGTAAGTTCTGCTCAAGGAAAAGCTACGCCCATCACTGGAATGAACTGCTAAAACCGAAACCTTGGCATTATGGTGAGTTAAAACCGCTGACGACGCTGTATAACCCGGTAAGAGAAACACTCTGTGCGTGGTTCGATTTCACAATCGAGCTTGTCCATGCCAACACTAAATACATTTAGGGAAAATATTGCCACTTCTGCAAAGTTACTTAAAGACGCACTACGCAACTCTGCAGAGGGCTTTTAATTTAAATGACAGTTGCGCGATGTGGAGACAGGGGGACACCCATGAAAGTAAGGTGAGAGAGAGAAATATAAAGAAATTAGGAGATTGATTTAATTCAGCAAAGATGAAGTTGGTATTAGTTTAAATTGTCTAACTCTCTTGGGACAAATCCCAACCATCCAATACCCTGAATGATTTGATTGAATGAATGGACAGGAGCATGAATCCTTCAACAAAAATTAACCAAAGTCTGGGGGTAGGAGGATTTCTTATATAACAGCAACCAAACACACTGTGTATGGTCTGTATATAGACACTTCTAACCAGAGTCCTCGAGCAGCAGCAAGCCAGCAACACAGTGGCTTATTTTCTGCTGTTACATAGAAACAGCAGCTGCTACAGCTCCAAACACTCTCTGAACACACTTTTGTCAGTCTCACTCAGTCATAGTAGAGAATAACAGAACCTGAGCACAAAACATATTAAAGTCTGTAAGTCCTTTTCTCCTTACAGCGGCATATGGACATGTCTGTATGCATGCAGTGAGCACCACCTTCTTGTAAGATAGTTTGGTTGAGCAGGAAAATGGTGGATGGGCCTGGAAGGTTACTCAGGACAGCTGTACTCCAGGAAAACAAAGCCTCAGTAGTGG
>BRZM01000368.1:29579-44562 GCA_033238685.1 Lates japonicus
ATGTTGTAACAAAGCCGCCTTCATGAATACAGAAGAGGACCACCCCTGGCCCTCCCCATCTCCCACACACTTTGTTAACAAAACACAGCAGAGCCTGGTCGGGCCCCAACACGGTCTTCAGTCACAGCGCTCATAGCCAGCACGCACAAGTCACCATGCGTTTGCATCATTATTCACCACAGATGCACGCATCATCAAAAGCAGACAGCCTGTTGTCACAGACGGATTCGTGTTCGCGTTGCGCGGAAAACACCAATGAACATGATTACATCCTAAAGACCGTCAGGTTTATGCACGTGTAATCAAAAGGCAGTCCACTGCCGTATTTCAGGCACCCGGTTGAAACAGTCTCAAGCACGACAGAGACATACTTAGCTTCAACACCATTAAACCTTAGCCTCTGACCGAAAAATCACAGCCAGACTCCACCGGACTCGACTTCGAAGACGAGAGGCTGTTGAAGCAATCAAATCCTTGCATGCCCAGACAAATGAAGGCCCACTTCACATCCAGCAGAGGATGTACTTCCTGTGGCAGTTGAAGAAGTGTTCACCCGCCGTCAATGATGGTGCACTTCATTAATTCTCCATCACGCTGAGTCCATCCTCGCCTCCTTCTCATCACCTCATCTGGCAACACCGTCGTTACCGCCAGGGGATGAGGTGGCGATCGGCAGCCATCCAGTCTGCCGAGCAGGTGATCGGTCAGGTCTCCGTCGCCCACCTGTACCCCAGACTTTCGAGGCGGGCAGTATGGCCGATCTCATCCTGGTCGTCAGTCCTCTTCTGCAGGTTGTGTCCATCGTTCACACCACGCCACAAGAACAGTTTCTTCTTGTTCAAATCTGCTCTCAATATCTGCCCTCAGACCACAGACCATCCCCAACCTCACTACACGTGTTACATTAACGTACATCTCCGGACAATCACTGCCACCTTCAAACATTTGCACTCTACACTTTACATTTTAATTATGTATATTTATGTTCCTTGTGTATATATTTATGTCTTTAAATAGTTTTTGCTTTTTGTTTTTTTTTTTTTACTGTAATGTCCCTTTACACCGATATACAAGACAAATTCCTTGTATGTGTAAACTTACTTGGCAATAAAGTTCGATTCTGATTCTGATGTTCTCTCATTCTCTTTGCTCTTGTCTTGTATTATTTCACAATTTAATTTGAAAAAGTGTATTTCGCATAGAAAACAAAAAATTACTCTGTAATCTGCACTTACTGTGCAATGGGTTTGTGTCATGACCGTCCATTCCAACGGAAAGAAATATATGCTCAGATAGACCAAGACGTCAACAGGAAAGAACAACCTTTCGAACTGCCATTGGCCCGTTCACAGTCTGTTTACAACTAACACGAGCTGTCACACAAGATTTATCACGTGACTTTTGCGTTTGATAAAATCGGTGAATTTCAAACATAGCTACCTGGTGTTTCGATTGGTCTGTCGTCAACCAAAGGATTTTGAGGCACAGCGGGTGAGAGAAGCAGGAGAGGTTCGGATTTTCTAAGCGCTGTTGTTGGGTATCTAGACTGTATATGAGCAAGTATGTTTCTTCCGTTGGAATGGACGGTCGCATTGTTTTAAACGCCATTGCACACAGTAAGTGCAGATTACAGAGTAATTTTTTTGTTTTCTATGCAGAAATACACTTTTTTCAAATTAAATTGTGTGAAATAATACAAGACAAGAGACAAGAGGAATGAGAGAACATCAGAATCAGAATCAGACTTTATTGCCAAGTAAGTTTGCACATACAAGGAATTTGTCTTGGTATATCGGTGCTAAGGGACATTTACAGTAAAAAAAAAAAAAAAAAGAGCAAAAAGCAAAAACTATTTACAAGGAACATAAATATATACACAAGGAACATAAATATACATAATTGTTCGTAAAGTGTAGAGTACAATGTTTGAAGGTGGCAGTGATTATCTGGAGAGATGTACATTAATGTAACGTGGTAGTGGGGGTTGGGGATTATAGTCTGCAGTCTGGGGGCTAGATCTTGCTGAGGAGCCCAGTTGCAGATCGGAAGAACTGTTCTTGTGGCGTGAGGTCTTGGTTTTGATAACCCAACTCCTGCCAGGAAGGGAGGTCCTGGAAGAGTTTGTGACCAGGATGAGAGGGATCGCCATGATCCTCCTGCCCGCCTCAGGGTCCTGGAGGTACAGGTCCTGGGAGAGGGCAGGCTACAGCCGATCATCTTCTCAGTGGACTGGATGACACGCTGTAGTCTGCCTCTGTCCCCGCAGTAGCAGCAGTGTACCAGATGGTAGATGAGGAGGTGAGGATGGACTAATGATGGAGTGTGTAGAAGTGCACCATCATTGTCCTTGGCAGGTTGAACTTCTTCAACTGCCACAGGAAGTACATCCTCTGCTGGATGTAAGTGGGCCCTTCCCATTTTATCACAAAGCATACAAGATTTAGTGCTTCAACAGCCTCTCATCTTCAGAAATCCAAGTCAGTAAATCCTAGCTTCATGAATTTTCCCAGTCCAGAACAAAAAAGGTTTTTAAGTGTGAATTGTGCAAGCCTAGAAATTGTGTCATATACATACATTACTTATCGCAAGACAAACAACCGGGTACCTGAAATACAACTTGAGTGGACTGCCTTTGATTCACACATTACATAAACCACAACAGTCTTTAGGATGTAATCATATTCATTAGTGTTTTCCATACATAGCACTTGGCAGACATGAATCCCATCTGTGAGCTTTAACAGGCCTGTCTCTTTGTGTGTGCATGTGCATCTGTGAGTGTAGATAATGATGTCTGAGCACATAGTGATGAAAGGCGGTTATGAGCTTATGCCTTCATATATTTGAAGATGTGTATGTTTGGGGCCATTCAGATATATATATGTGTTTGTGTGGGTGTGTAAGGGAGGATGGGAGGGGAAGAGGGTAGGGGTGGATCCATAGCTACTTCTGTTATTCATGAAGGCGGCCATGCAGTGTGCAGCAGTGAGGTAGATTCTCACTGAGCTTCTCTGTCACACAGCCCGTCTGGGGACAACATCAGAGGATGACAGTTGAACAACAATACCCGCACAAAGCTTCATAGCTGCTCATCATAACCTGAAAATACTCTATAATCTCACACAGCTGCAAATGTAGCCGGAAACATACACATTTGTAACAACCAAACTGATAGATATTGTGAAAATCAGCCATTGGTAAAAACCAAGTTACATTAGATATATCAGGTATATCATACATGCAGTGTGACAGTGTGACATAATACCGCATCATCTACAAACTCCTCCTGCTTGTCTATAAATCACTCCACAACCTCGCTCCACAGTACCTTTTGGACCTCCTCCACCAGCATACCCCTTCACGGAACCTGGGGTCCTCTGACTCAGGCCTTCTATCTATTCCCTGCACCAAAATGCGGTCCTTTAGGGATAGAGCCTTCATTGTGGCAGCCCCCACCCTCTGGAACTCTCTCCCAACAGAGATTCGCCATGCTACATCTTTGGTCACTTTTAAGTCTGCTCTTTTTTTCTTTTTTTTTTGGACATTGTCTTTGTAAAGCATCCATGGGTCTTGTGAAAGGTGCCATATAAATGTAAGATATTATTATTATTATTATTATTATTATTACATAACAGTCAACACTAAATCAGAAGATATATATTGCAGTGCATTTACATATCACTGTATTTTTTCATTTGTATACATTTTTAATACCTCTGATTTGGAGCTTTGCTTTGTGAGTACATCACAGTGTTTTGTGGAGTATTTCCCTTTATTTTAATTCAAGGCTGTTCTGATTTCTTGCATTTAACAAGCCAGAGATGTTAATCATTCCATTAACTCTGAGGGTCTCATGCACCTCAAGGAATGAAATATATGGCAAAAAGATGCTGTCTACTGAAAAACGTCAATCGCATACCTGTCATACACTCATACATTGTCCTGTCGCATTCATACTGGGCACTTTGTGAATGCCAATTCAAATATGGCAGGAGTCTTTACTTGACCTTTTGTCCCATCTGTGTATTTGAAAGCAGGCACTTTATCCCCTCATAACTAGGATAAACGTTTCAGAGCTTTTTACAAGAACATATTTAACTTCTTCAACATTAAAGTCCCTAAAGATTCTTTCTTTTTTAATTTGGTAACAACTTAGTTAAAATGATTCTAATGTGTAATCAGTCTTTTGTTCATAGAAACATAACATCTTGTCATATTTTTTATTGTCTGGTTTCTCGGTTTATTTTGCATGCTCCTCTTTCCTGTTGTTTCAGATGTTGTCCTTGTGTGCCTCCCATCCCTTTGGTCTTCCTCACCTGGTTCCCACCTACTTACCCGCCCCTGGTGTGTCCTGTCAGTCCAACCTGTTTAAATACTATCCCTGTTTGCTTTGTTCTCTGCCACATTGTCTCTGTTACTCCTTGTATGTTTTCCCATATGGTTTGTGACTTTGCCTTGCTACTTGGATTTGGATTTTTGCTCTCAGTAAACAGCGTGCCCTATCTGTGCCCCTCACTGACTACACGACTCCGCCACTGAGCAGGTACCTGACTCTCCTGCCCACCAGTTTAAGCTGTCCTAGCCTGAACTTGTTGCTGTGGAGAAATACATCCACAACTCCTTCACCACTGGTCTCATCTGTAACCTCCTCCTCCCTCCTGGATTTTTCTTTGTGGAAAAAGTGCTAAATTTTCAACTGCTTCATCTTTATATGTCTAGCAGATATCCTAATCTTCTCCTGGACCATTGCTGAGCATATGCAGCGTGAGAGGTTGATGCTATGTCGTTCACTAGAGAACAGCTGTAAAGTGTGTTTCATGCCTCCTCTGTGGCGGAGTGGCCACTTTTTTTTCCCTGCGAGCTCATTCCTGTGGAGTGGAACTATGACATCTACGACTGCCACCATTCCCCCGCTCCTATATACAGCCTGGTCAGAAGGTATGGCTGTGGTTCTGCTCACGTGAAATCAACATCATGGCTGGAGCTGCGACTCCAGGTTTTCTTTGTGTTTCTGTGTTTTTCCATGTCTTCCCTTGTGTCTCTTCCTCCCTTGTATGTGTATGTGTGTGTGGGATGTGGTGTGCACCGCACCTGCTCCTCATCATTCAATCACCCTCTACATACGAATGCCAGCTCTCTGTCCATTCTTCACCAGATTGTTCTGCCATACCTTTGGTATTTGACTCTTGGCTGCTCAGTAGCTCTCACAAGTCCTGAGTGTTATATCTCAAGTTATGGTCTGATGACTTGTCTGTCAGCTCCTGCTGCAGTTGGAGCCTCTTTCCTTCCCCTTCCCCATTCAGAACACATAATTTTTCACATTACAGATGCTCCTCAATTACCTCTTCTTGGATATTCTTGGATTCTTGGATATCCATGGCTATTGAAACATAACCCACACACCCACCCATTGACTGGGCTGCTCAACTCATTCTTTCAGTCTGAACACATCTTTAGGAGGACGAAGTTTTGATAGGTGGTGTGACTTGAGCTTTCCCAGAACATAACTCCCCCTACAACCACAAACTGTTATTTTTACATTTGTGTTTGTGTACAGGCTAAACAAACAAGATACAGCATGGTAATAATTGTGCTCCAGAGGTGTTGGTAGGTATCTTTGAACTTTTGACAGAGTTTATTTTGTTTGTTTGTTTGTTTTTTGGCTTTCTCACTAATCTTTTTTACATTTCTACACCTGTTCTATAAACATTACACAATATGTAAATGAGATCAGAATTATGTCAGTCTCACTTCTTCATACTTACCATAATGCTTTTCCTTTCAATTGTTATTGTCTTAGTCTACCACTATGACAAGCCTCTGCTCTACTTATTTCTTCTTCTTCTTCCTCTTTTTCTTGCCTCTTTCCTCTTTTGTCTCATGTGTCCTTAGTGTGGCTATATTTCTTCAGCATCTTAAACTGTTTCTCTGCTCCTCTTCCCCCGCTTCTCTTCCTCTGTCATTCCATCTCTGTCTTTCTTTCTCCTCCTCTCTTGTATCCCACCCTGGAGGTTGCTCCAGGCTGATTGCTTTCTACATGCTTCACACTCTATACTCTATACTGTTCTTAAGATCCCTGCACTCTGCACACACAAGCAAAAGCACACAACCATGCAGTTTTACACAGAGCCACTGATGCACACACACACACACACACACACACATATTTTCTCTCTTGTTCTCCCCCAGTTCCTCTGCCTTATTCTCTCGTTCACTGACTCTCTCTCTGTCTCGCTGCAGGAGGCCTCAGTGGAAGACAATGCAGACTAGTAAATCCACACTGAAAGAAAGAGACCAAACATGTCACTGGCCTTTACAGTTCTGAATGAGATGCTCACACAATAGAGCAAGATAAAGGAGGTGTAAAATCATGAATGAAAAGATGAATGATTATACACCCACTCACCTCTGATCGTAATCTGATGGGTTTCAAAGTCAACTATAGTTTTGGACCATTCCATCCTTCCACCCACTTTACCTTCATGCTGATCATTTGCCAATGCATGTGAGACAGTCCATATCTAGATGTATTTTTGTTTCCATTCAATGCAATCATTGGTTTCCATTCATTTCAGTATGATATGAAAATCTATTAGCAGACTTGCTTGAAGCTTGCTGTAGATGAGTAATCCATCACAGTGAAGTCTGCACTGGTTTTTACTCAGATTATCATTTCACTGTAATGCAAGTGCAAATTGATCTGAATGGTCTGCACTGCTTTATCTCACAGCAACAGTATAAAAAGGTATAATTTGGTGGATTTAGGGCTACAATGATTAGTTGATTGATTGATTAGTCAATTGAGAGAAAATTAATTGGCAACAATTTTGATAATTAATCATTTAAATCAAGGTTCCAGCAAAAATGCCAAACATTTGATGGTTCCAACAGTGTTGAATATTTTTGGGATTCTGACATCAAATGTAAGATTAATCAGAAAATTGGTTAATAGGAATAATCATTAAATACATCCCTTGGTGGATCACACGCAAAATGTAAATTCCAAGAGTACAAATTAATTGAAACCATTCAGTGTCTTTAATACCCTGAACATTTACAGTTAGTAGCATGGTTAAGTTGTGATGTAGTACTGATTTGGAGTAAATAGGTAATAGTATGCAAAAAACAATGATGTGAGTCTTTTGAGAACTATTTCCAGACAGAGAATAAACAGAGAGAGGGAAGAAGCTACAACACGCAACACAGGCTTCCAGCTGGAAACAAACCAGGGACATTACATCTATGTGGTATGTGCCTTAACCATTCAGCTACCAGGACACCCATTCACCATGATTTATTAATCTTTTTTCCAAATCAACTCCCTCACTTCCTCACATGTCACTCATTCTTGCAACTGTTTAAACTGTTTAAACACATTCTTGCAAGGTGGTCCAGTGAGAATTGTTAACTGTCTTTGCATGGGCACCTTGTTTGAACAGGATGTAAATGCAGAGATGCTGTATCATGCTGCAATTGAAAGAGGATAAAACAGACAATAAAGCTGAATTAAATAATGAAGTACATTAATATGTGTTACATAACAAATCCTAAACCTAAAATATCTACTATTGTTTTATTTGTTTGTTTACTATGAACCATACAGATAAACATTGTTACATATACAACAGATGTAATGTATATAGGGCCTCTAATCCCTGAGTTCATGAATACACTTGTCTAGAACTGTACGACATATATACCAGAAGTCTGTTTTCTAATTTTTTCCCAGTTCCTAACAGCATTTCTATCTACTGAGTTCACTTTTTCAAAACTCTAAATACAGTCATTACAACAGTAGTCAGTGTGGACTAAACTGTGAATCACTTTTCATTCATCTGACACAAAATATATCAACTGTTTTCTCACTCAAACTCAAGCATCTCCAAACTTCTGTGGATTTACAGTCCATTTCACACCTTCACGTACTATTTTTTATTTCTATGTAACCCTAACATAACAGAAAATAACAAAATTAACCTGATATTTGCTACATTGTTCTACATCTACATTTGAGAAGAAATAAAAAATAAAAAATGCATGAACTGTTAACTGTGGCCATAAAACACTGAGGCCTATTTTCATTCCTTGTAGGCCTCCAAGAAAGACTTGTGCCAGGTGAGGAGATGGGGTCAGGTGAGATCTAAGTGTCACACCAGTCACAGACTGGTTAACAGCCCATCCCAAGACTTTGTCACTTTTCCTTCTACCTTACTTCTCATTCTCCAACCCCACAGAGTATTTTTTCTCATCATGGAGGTGGAAATGTTTTGATCAGATATCCGTCTTGGACACAACAAATGCTGGAAGTTTGGACATATCTGCAGATGACTGTTGGGATGGATCTGCAAAAGATTCTTAATGCTGATGAGAACAACTGGCCAAAATTGGGAGACAGGGTTGACTAGCACTGTTATATTTCTATATTTGTGGTTATTCTAAACATGTACTATGTGTATGGTGAATATGTATAGCTCTGTATATGACTGGAGTAACGTTGAAAAAATTAACTCAATATGGAGAAATGGTGTTACCATTTGTTAAAAAAACAAACAAACAAAAACTGTATGAGTAAAACCTGTACTTAGTCAGTGGAACTCATGAACAATGTCAAAGTTCTGGTGCTGAGTTATATCTTTATTAACACAGACGGATAAACTGCCTATGGGGTCATGGGACAAAGATTTTTCACTGGACCTCTAACCCCCACTGTGCATGGCAGTTTGATTATTTCCTCACAGCAAAATCAGTAGCGTTAATTCAACACCTGTTGAGTTAAATTCAACACTTTGAAAGTGTCTATATTGGTCCACACTACATAGAGTTAAAACTACACTTTTGAAAGTGTTAAATACATCACACCATGACAGAGTTGCCTGCATGTGTTTGGCCTGTGGGAGGAAGCTGGAGTACCTGGAGAGAGAACAGGGAGAACATGAAAACTCCACACAGAAAAGCCTGGGGCCCGAACTGGGGCTCGAGTACATGGCAAGTTGATTAGCTAACACTGTGTAAGCAACTGGGATATTTAGCATAAACCACCAGCTAAAATAAATAGTACTGGGTAGGTCATTTAAGATTAGATGTACACACATCAATGCTCCTGGTCACAATTGGAGTGTTGTTTGGTCACGTCCAGTCAAAAATAAAGACCATAGCTGGCTGGTCTCCCGCCTCCATGCTGGAAAAAACCAGACATGTTGGACCTCTGGCAATAACACTGGCTACCTAGTGAAATCAACTCTGTAGAGTTATTAGCCGAGTATGTCATTTAACTCTCTGTGTCAACACTGACACTGTCTTGTAGTTGAATTAGACTTTAACAAGAGCTGAACCAGTGTTCTAAAACTGAAAAGATTAGTTGATAAAAAAACAAGCAAAAAAACAAAAGTTTTATTAGTTTATTCCTCGACAAATAGAAACAAGCAAACAATCTGATAAAACACAACTTTAGAACAAATACACTAAAAGATAAAAGATAAGCTAGAACAGTTTAGATCTTGAATCAGATTTTGACACAGGCCACCAAGGCAAACAAGATGGGGGGTGGAAGATGGACATAGCTGATACTATACCTCAGTGGTACAAATTTCTGCAAAATTTGACATTTATCATATTATAAAGGCCAAATAACATACAGTAAATCTGACACTCAGGGCCTTTGGGCTGTTGCCTACTTTGCAGGTTTGTCATCCAGCTTTGACAACAATGGCCACAATCATGAACATGACATTAATTTCTTTCTAGTCTGTTATGATAGAGTAGCCTACATGAATGCTGTTGTTATTAATTATAATAGCATCTGCAATTCCAGCAGTAGCATTAGAGCAACAATAGCAGTAGTGTAATTACAACTGTAATAGGGGTAGAAGTTGTCCACACTTGCTGTTAGCAGTCGTGGTCGCAGCACGAGGCTGGAAAGAAATTAATGTCATGTTCATGATTGTCGATGCTTTGTGAAAATAGTACCACTGAGCTGTATTTGAGCGGAGGGACACAATCGTGCTGCGGTCCTGTGAATGCCATGGGATCTAGCGGAGAAACACAAGTATGGATGGCGGCGGTGATGCGGCCCAGTGTTCCACCGTTTTTTCAAGCTGAGAGAAAAGAGCCTGACGCTTGAGCGGGTGGAGACCTCTACACATTTAAATCCCCCGGGTCGGTTTTTCAGCTTTTAGCAACAAATAACTTTTCCATTTTGATTTTCTTTTTACCGTTGGATTCTTTAGAGCTGATTTAATGTCGTAAATGACAGGTCTGTAAGGGCGTCGTTGTTGGGAAGTTTTTTCGAGGGGGGTTTGGACCAGCAAAGGGCCATGGCAGTCGAGGCTCGACCAGAGCTGGTCGGGAAGCGGTTCCTCTGTGTCAGCGGGGACGAACCGCCTGAAATCGGCGACATCGGTCGGTGGCCGTGGAGGTCCGGGGTCATACGAGCCGTCAACCATCGTGACAGCGACAATCCCGACCTGACGGTAAGGAAAATGCCGACTATGTCCTCCTCTTTGCTCTGTTACATGCAAAGCAAATGGGAAAATCTCTGTGGTTGGTGGCTAGCCAGCGAGGCAATGTTGTAGTTGCCAGGCGGAAATTATCTTGTGGCTTTGTCTTAGTTATTATGGCTTATTGGACCAACGAGTACACCGCTTGTATTTATCATTTTTTCACCAAAATATTTATCTTTGTTGAGTTTACAAGTTCCAACAGTTATTTGACCACTTAAGCAAGTTAATGGGAGGCAGACTACCAGCAGGGGGTTATAGCGTTCGTCCAGACAGTACACTGCTTATTTACATCAGAGTCCCTGAAACTGTCTCATTCATAAGTCATTTAGTGTAGAAGACAACCCTCCATGTTTTCATATTTAGTCATTGCTAAGAATTGGTAAACACAGTGGGCTCCATGTGGCTATACTGTGTCTTCAAGCCATAAGCGTTCATTTCACAATTATCAATTCGCTGACAACAGACACCTGGAATTTGAACTGATATCATGTTGTCGTCTGAGAGAGACAGCATTTGTAAAAACGTGTAGGAATTTGAGTCCCGAGCAGCTAAATGCTTTAATCTGCTGTATACTGCAAATCAGCTGACGGAGGTAAGGTTGGCTTCCTAGATTTACCCCGCGGTATAGCCTTTACGTTGATCTAATCCTTGTTACCTCGTGGTTATTGGTCACAATCTACGTTATTTGTGTGTGATGATCGACCATAAAGCCCGTCTGCCTTTTTCAGGCGGGCATCAACCTCTCCGTCTTGGACAAGGACGCAGGAATGCTAGGACCTGTTAAAACATAAAAACTGTCTCGCTGCAGGCTGAACAATGGGCAGTTTATCATCATGTAAAATATTGTGTACAATTTGAAGACGACTCCATGTTGTCACTTTGACAGCTTTCAGGAGCAGATATATTTTCCACTTGGTGTGTAATTATTGCCTTCTTAAAACAGGAGACAGGCATCGATGATGAAAATATTGGCAATAAATTGGTCAGAATCCCCCCCAGCTGTTTTCATAGTGGGTCAAAATAATAAAAAAAAAACAGCACAGAACAATGAAGTATTTGCCATGACAAGCCCTTGACTGGCTACTACACTGTACTGTGTGAATGTACAGTGTGGCTGTTCCCGTTTTCTTTTGTTCACAGAATCCTTCTATCTGCCTTTGCAGATAACTGGCCAAAACCACGCACTGTTCTGATTTGATTATTTAAGGTGTTGTCTTTGTGCATATGTGCCATTTCTTGAGGACAGTTAGTCATCAGATATTACATCTTTCAGCACATATTGTCATTTAATAGTCATATGTCCCTGGTAAGATTATTCTTTGTATGACTTAATCTGAGAGACATCTGTGGTAGTTCAGTTCTTGTGTGTTTATCACTGTATTTTATGCATGCATAAAATTAGGCCAGCATACATGTCAGAGGTCTTTCTCATGTCGTTGACTACTTGCGGTGCTTTCTATGGTATTAGAGAGCAGTAGTTTAATTCCTGTTGTCACAGGTTCAGACCTTTCTGTTATTCTCTCTATTAAGTTGTTGACAGAAACAGTGAGGTGGCATAAAACCATGGATTAATAACAGTATCCTAGCTAAACACCTCTCACATGTGTAATGTGTGTAACCTTGTCTACACACTACATTTCATGTACTCATTTGTATCACACAACAAACATGCTCCCAGTTTCCTAATTCCCCTGTTGAGCTGGCCCGTGTGTGTGATATAATTTAGGCAATGAGTAGTGTTCTGGTTTAATTCCATACAGTGCAGTGTCTCATTAGCAAGGGGCTTAACTAGCTGAGTGAATACAGTCGAGAGGGATTGGAGATTAGATTAGAAGTGTGTCAAGCCAAGCTGTCAGGCCTTTGTCAAGTGTCTGTGGTCAACGGTTCACCAAGGCTCACTGGTTCACAGCTATATGTCTGTGGAAAGAATAATGCAAGTTGCACAGGTCAGTAAATATGACTATAAACTGATTATGGAGATTAGTCTGAAATTACCAACCATCAAACACCAAATGTCTAAAATCACCAAGCTTTAACCATCACTCTGGATGGTAGCTTTTTAAGACAATAACATTTCTCTTTTTTTTAAATATGTGGTCCCCTCACAACACACAGCTAATAAGTCTGATATTGTGCTGAACAGTCAAGTAGTTGATGAGTAGATCAAAAGAAAATTAATCAGCAATTTGATTTTCATGTTATTATGATTATTTAATGGATCAAGCTTTACAAATCTGGGAATTTACTGCTTTTATTGCTTTTGGGAAGTAGACGTAGTAGATGGACATTTTAAACCTTTTGTGGATGTTTTACGAACAAAATTATGAGTCAACTTATTGAGAAAACTATTGGCTGATTTATCAGTAGTGTCAGTAATAATTAGTTGCAGTCCTAGTCTAATATGAATTGATAATTGATGTTAAAAGTGTGAGATGTTCTTGCTTCATCAGATAGCATATTTATTTTGTGATTTGCCTCTATGTGCAGACATTAATATAATTAATTGTGCGGTAATCCAAGGTTACCACTCATAGTATGTGTTGTAAATCAGGGCTACTAGATGTGCAATAATATGTTACCATACTACTGAGTACCACAGAAAACATCAGACAGTGCAGTTATACCTCTGCTGTATTTGAGAAGGTGAAGTGGCATTTTCTTTCAACTTTAAGTAACTATGATAACTGGCCTGACAGGTGTCTCTTGTGTTGGCCAGCTGTGGCAAATAATGATGATGATAATTATTATTGTTATTTAAGATCTGTAATGGTGTATTTGTGGTTGGGGTGCTCCAGTAAAGATATCTGGTCTAGTGGGAGACCAGTTTGTCTGGCTTAGAGCTGATGTGGGCTAAACAATGAAATTGAAGACAGACAAATAACTATAAATAATAACATTAGAATAACTGGTGTGCTTTGCTGAATTGATTTAGAGCCAATTCTGTGTGTAGTATATGTGATAGCAGTGACAGCAGTGTGTTGTAATATAGAGTCATAATACCTGTAGGTTGCCTCACTGTACATATGTTATTAATTCTTTTGGATTATATTCTTCTTCTTAGTAGAAGGCCATAAATACATAGCTTCACAGTCCAACCCTTAGTCCACATTATGCAGTAAGCTCATAACCAATTAATAAACATGACATAATGTAGGGCTGCATGATTCTGGACAAAATGAGAATCACATTTTTTTTTGCTTAGAATTGAGATCACAATTCTCTCTCACGATTTAAAAAAAAAAAAAAAAAAAAATTTTTTTGCACTCATTTACCCGATACATGCACGATCATTATGAGCACAATAGGGTGGTTCTTACCACAATCAGCGGAGTTTTCTTCTGGACTCATTTAGCCATTTTTATTTGTCCTAACACACCTTATGCTCTCACACTGTCATTAGCTGGGTTTATTTGTTTTTCCGCTGCTCTGAATCACATGGTGTAACGGTGAATTGTCATTTGCTGAGGGATAGGAGTGTTTCTTTTGTTGAAGCTGGTGTCCTTGATGAAACTGCAGCAGAATCATTGGCATTTAGAAGTGAGATTGCATAGAGCTCTGAATCGACATTGCAATTTGAATGCGATTAATCATGTAGTCCTAATATAATGTATCTGATATGATGAAACTGTGGATTGAGGCTCGGGCTGCACAATTATGGTCAAAATTATAATCACAATTATTTTTCATAAGTGTTCATTGATTTTAGGGAAAAATATTTTTATTGTTGTTTTACATTAAATAAACAGAACACTGCTATCACTCAGTGTTTATTGCATATATATATACCTATGGCCAAGTGAAATGTGATTGCATTGATTGTTTCAGCCTGTCTTTGGGGGCTGGATGGATACAGTGATGTACTGTAAACCGTCACTGTTATGGATCAGTTGACGGTGGACAAGGACGGAGATTCAGTGAGGTAACTTTAGCAACGTTATTCCTCCTAGCCTTCATGCATTCATCCTACTACAGTTTGTGGTGTTTTTTCAGGTAGTTAAACAAGTCACTTGTGTTGTTTTGTTTTGTGGCACAGATGCACATCTCATGCACTCAGATGTTTTATTCTTGATTAACATCATTTGTTTTGCCTGTCTACCAATGGTATGTGTACAGGATTGGAGTCAGTTTAGGTCAGTTTACTGTGTAGGACTAATATTTATAGCGGTCATGCACTTGTTCACAATCAGTCTGAGGTCCCATTGTCTCTCCCAGTACTCTCCACCTGATAAACCTGATAATACTTTTAATTAAGTCGGCTCTTAGGAAAGAAGAATACATTTCTCTTTTTGGTGTTGGAATTTAAAAAAAGTTTAATAACGCCTCCAAGTATTCAGATACACTACTCCATTAATGGCATTGTAAATTGCTTTACTGTGACATACACAGTGAAATACAGAGCATTTAAACAGCACTGTAATTCCCATGCAGACACTTTTTGGGGGGGACTTGTGAGATACTGAAACATGCTCAAAGAAAAAGAAAGA
>BRZM01000369.1:0-16130 GCA_033238685.1 Lates japonicus
AATTGGGACTTTGCAACCTGAGAACCTTCCTCTCCTCAAGAAAAAAACAGTTTTAATCTAGGTTTTTATTTACAGCTTGAGATGTCTGAGCATCATTCAAAGATGGGCAGTGCAGTTAAGGTCAGAGCTCTTTGAGGTAAAGATGGTAAATACATAAAAATGTTATTTATATACATATATGTATATGTAGGGCACAGTGGTTGCTACTTGTGTTGCTGTTTAGTACTTACAAACTGCTGTTGCTGCTCCTGAAAACATTAACACATTATTCACTTTTTCTGTGCTGAAGGTGAATCTTTAAATAAAAGAGAGATTTTCCCAAAAAGGTTGATAATGCAGCAGTAATGACATGATCCCTTACCGGCTTCCTACCTGAGAACAATTATAGGTAGTGGTGGAGACCAAAACCAACAGAGCTGAAACAGAGGGAATACTGGACTGAGATTCATCAGGTGGAGACAGACACCACCCCAGATGAATGATAATCTCCTATATATCAAAAACCAATTAATGCAGGGTTAAGACAGAGTAACCCTTCAGGAATCACAGACTGATGTAGAATAAACTCTGTCTTCTACATTAATGCATTGTTTGTGAACTGTATGCTCTCCTCTCTTCCAACATTAGTATCGCTGCCATTTCCTTTGCTCAATAGTGAAGCAGTAACTGCTGTGTGCAGTATACAGTATGAAACCAACCTCTGTGCTCAGAGAGCTCGATGTTAGCAGCCTCTGCTGAAATAGAACTGAGAGAGGAACACTGACTCATTGAGTCTCTGCACCATCTACTGCTTCCTGAACACAACTGTTACAGAGAATGCTGTGAAAACAACTGTTGTGTTTAAAGAGCAGAGGGTCATCCTGCCTTTTCTGTCTTTACTGAATCAACAGCGAGATTGAGCCAATGTAAAACTCTCATCAGAAAAGGCTGCAGTGAGATTCAGTTTAGTGTCCTGATGCTTTAATAATGTGTGATGTGTGTTGAAGTATTCAAAGTTCTGGACTAACAATCTGTTGCTTTGTGTTCCAGCTCAACCGGTTCTTCTGAAACAACAGAAAATACACAAGGAAGCGTACGAGGGAGACAGCATGGTCCTGAAGTGCAACCCTCCGGAGAGCTCGACTCCCCCGCACATCCACTGGATGGACAAGAGTGAGTCTGTCTTTCATCTCGTCTTTGTGTCTTCTGTCCAGTTAATTAGCTGCCGTTCCATGTGACAGGCAGACATTTTGTTTCCGTTGTCCAGTCTGTCCCTAAAATCTCAGCAGCATCATTTCAGCTGAGAGCCCTGATGGAGAGATTTGCATGGCTGCACTGCATTGCAGAGCATTTCCACTCAAACTAATGAATGCAGCACTGCCAGCTGATGTTTCTGGACTCTTTATATTTCTTTTTTTCTTCCCTCTCTCTCTCCCTCTCTGCCTGATGAAATAGTGCCATTTAAGTTGTCGGTTTTGTTTAAGTCAGACCTGAAAGTCTTGGGAGTTCCCCTCAACTTGAAGCCTCTTAGACATATAGAGAAACAAATCTTTTGTTTTGCTGATACATGTAAAGTACTGTGCTTTGACTTTCCTGCTCTCTGTGTCTTGGTTTGTCTCAGAGATGGTGCACATCAAGCTGAGTGAAAGAGTGGTGGCCGGCCTGGACGGAAACCTGTACTTTTCTAATCTTCTGAAGAGTGACAGCAGAGACGACTACATCTGCAACGCCCAGTATGCAGCAGCCAGAACGATTCTCCCTGAGACTGCCGTAAAACTCACTGTCAAGTCCAGTGAGTACGCACACAAACACAGACTGCACACACCCATCAACACACTGAGAAGGATGATGAAGACTTAACGTACAGAACTCTGAAGAGCCATCGCAAATGATTTGTTTTGTCAATATGATGCACAGATTACAGAAGGAGCCATCACAATCCATCAGAGCTGCTTCAGTGCTTCTTGTTCAGTCTTCTTCCTAAAGATATCCTCTGATTTAATGTTTTTGTGGTGGTGGTAGAGTACTATGTTTAGTCCAAATTCTCCCAGTTGAATTGTGATCTAGGCCTGCTCAGCATTTTTACACGTCACAGAGCATAAAGAGGACGTACTCCGGCAAATCAAAGAAGATAAATTGTCAGAATCAGTGCAGTAGAAACAGAGATATCCTGACTTTTCCAAAAACACTGGATCCTAGTAGGTTTGCTTCCTTTGTACTTCTTCTCCGCTACAGTTTAGAGGTAAATAACCTGCTGTACTTCTTACTCCACTACTTTAGTTACTTGTTATTTTGCAGGTGGTTTTTGCGCCGGACGGCAACGATTCATGAGAAGGCAGTAACAAGGAAGAGAAATCATCTAAAATCAAGTTTAGTGTGTAATCATTTCAAATCCTCTCTCTCTCTCTCTCTCTCTCTCTCTCCAGGTAATGATGTTGGTCGTGTTAGAAAACCTCACTTCTTTCATCCCAGCGGCTCTCACCCTCACAGCACAGTGTTGGCCCTCAGGGATCAAAGTGTCACCCTAGAATGTATCCCCCATGGCCTGTAAGGATCTCACAGTGTATTTACGTAAACGTGTGTGTGTGTGGTCATTTGAATGTGTGTGCATATACACACTCTGATACACCGCACTCTTTCATCTTCACACAGACGTCATTCACCCTCTTTTATTCAGAGCAGTAACACATGACCCATATATACTGAACAGACCCTCCAGGTGAACAGTGACAACAACTAATGCAGCAACACAAGTGTGCAACAGAATTTTCTGCAGCCTTTTAAACCTGACTGTGTGTCAGCGCCATTCACTTTCAAGTAATTAGGTACTTTCATCGTCTTCCAGTGAGTTTGTAAAAGCACAAAATGACGTCCTGGGTTCAGGGACAGAGTGGGTGTCTCCACCTGCTCCACCTGTGCTGCTCCACATGCATGAACCAAACCAACCCAGCCCCTTTCACCCAGTAAAAGGTGAAGGGTGAATATAGATCAGTGGGTGAGGTGATCAATAGATACACTCTCAGCCAGCTGAGAGTCTATCACAGTGACACATGACAACTGTTACTACTTATACTGTTGTCTGGTGCAGAGTGATGCAGATTCCACTCTGGTATCTTTATATATTTATTTATATAGAAGATCCTGGTTCACACTCACACTCACACACAGGTTTCAACTAATCCTTTTTATTAAATCATTTAATCTTTCCTCTGTTTCATCGCTGTTTTGTGTTCACTCTAATTATCTTTTTTCCCCTGAGAGGTCCGTCTCCATGGTGATAAATGGAGTGTCGTTATAATTTTTCCTTAATGATGAAGTAGGGTATTACACCGCTAACAAGATCATGTGTGTTCACTCAGCTCTAATTTCCTCCATATCGCTCCCAATCAATGGATCTCTTCCCATCGCTCTTCCCTCCCTCTGCCTGTCTCACAGTCACATCTTTCTCTTTCTGCTTTCCCATTTCTTTTCATCCATATCTCCTGTCTGTCTGCAGACCCACTCCAAAGGTGGAATGGAGGAAGAAGGACGGCAGCCTGGATAAAACAAGCGGCCAGCTGAGTAACTCCGACCGCTGGCTCAGCTTCGACAGTATCACCCTCAACGATCATGGAGAATATGAGTGCAGAGCCTTCAACATCCACGGGTCCATCACACACTCCTTCACTGTCACTGTGGAAGGTAGGCTGCACAACACACAACTACATCAGTGTTATGACATGTGAGTAAACAGGCTACAATTTGGTGTAGAGTTAAGAGAATATTATAGATCCGAGACGAGTGTGACTGAGAGAAAAAGGTGCAGTTACAAATCCATCTGCTACTTCAGCACCACGGACAGCACCATGGATTTATTGATACTCAGCAGCACAGGGAGGTACTGATGTTTCTGAGCCACAGATTCTAACCTGCACAAATCAGATAAGGGATCAATGAGTCAGGGAGACTAGACTGATATATTCAACTTAACAACCCCTCTGCCATTAGAGGAGGGAGAGGAGAGGGGGCAGGTTAACAGGAGGGAGTGGCTTCCTCCCCATTCCCCATCAGTTCACTTACTGTCTATTTTAAATGTAAAAAGGTGTAAACTGCAGTACTTGCATCATTAATACACTTAAGTAGAAAATCTGCATGTTTAGAATAGCATTTTATTCTGTGCTGTTTAAGAGCAGAAATCACAAAACACTTTTGAGTATATTTATTTTTTCCAACTTTAAAAAGATGCTTCATGCTTTCAACTATTACTTTTGATACTTAAGTACATTTTGCTGATAATACTTATGTACTTTCGCCTTGTAAGTATTTTTACAACACAATATTAGTCTAAATACTTCTTACTGCTAGTTTTGAGACACTAGTCTTGATGTCACAACAGGAAGAGGACTCTAGATTTTTGTGTAGTGGCCCAAAAACTCAACTTCAACAATTTTGAGATTGTAAAAATCAACAGTGAGCTCGTAGGAATATCTTGATTCTCTTTCTTTGTTTTTCACTGTAATGTCACCGTCCCTCTTCACTTTCTTTCAGACATTTTGTTGACTTTATGTGTAGGATAAGGAGATGTATCACTCAGCTGCTAAATCAACAGGTCCTCAGGGACAGTGTTAAATTACAGTCGCCTGTTTGTCTGTTTGTAGCGGCTCCTTACTGGGTGAAGGAGCCTCAGAGTCAGTTGTACGCTCCTGGAGAAACTGTACGACTGGACTGTCAGGCTGCAGGCATCCCGACCCCCACCATCACCTGGAGCATCAACGGTCAGCCACTCACAGGTACAGCCAGTCTTTAATGTTTCCTCTGTCTTATTTAAACCTTTATTGTGTGTTTAAAAAGTGATTTCTTGCTGAGCTTAATCATACACAGAGGAGTTATTTATTACTGTGTTTGCCGTGCTTCCTCTGACTCTGATGCCTCATTAATCCACATTTTAAACCTCCACGTCCACTGATCAGCACTTTTTACAGTGAACTTTTGGTTCATTGTGTCATTTTATTACACAAAGCTTGATGACCACAAATAGATTTCAGGGAAGAGAAGCAACCATTTCCTGGCTCCATGCGGTCCACTGTGTCTCCTCTACAACAGAGAGCCTCTTAAGATCAGATGAATACGGATGCGGATCTGGATACCGGTGTGGAGATGGACTCTGAGAGAGGGGATAGCAGAGAAAAGGAAGGAAGGAAGGATGGATGGAAAAAAAAGAGGAAGGCAGGATGAAGGAAATCAAAGGAGGAAGAAAGGAAAAAGAAGAAAGAACAAAGAAAGAAATAAAGGAGGAAGGAAAGATGAAAAATAGAGAAAGGAAGGGACGAGTGAAATCAAGGGAGGAAGGAGGGAGAAGGAGAGAAGAAAGAAAGCAAGAATGGAAAAAGAAAAAAGGATGGAGAAAAGTGAGGTAGAAAGAAAGATGTGAAGAAATAAAGGAATGAATATAAGAAGGAAGGACGGGGAAACAGAGAGGAAGGAAAGAAAAAAGGAAGAAAGAAAGAAAGAATGGAGAAGAGAGAAAGAGGAGGGAAGGAGGAAGAGAAGGAAACAAAGAGAGGAAGGAAGACAGAAAGTAAGAGAGGAAGGAAGGATGGAAGGATGGTGGGGAAGAAAAAAGTTACCCCTGCAATAAAAACATGATGAGGTGGAATAAAAGTTCAAAATGGCCGTGGATGAACTCGGCTGTTAAAGTGAGACAGGAAGCAGAGGAGAGAGACAGAGGAGGTCAGAGCCTGTAACAGCTGCTGCTTCATCTGTTGGACAGCAGCTTCCTGGTTAAACATTTCTGTGTGTTGAGTCTGTGAAGAGTTTCTGTTTGACAAACTCACGTCATCGTCTGATTGTTCAGCTCCAAACTGCTGTGTTTAACCTCTTCGTCCCTCCCCCCTCTTCCTCCTCACCCTTCTCTCTCCTCCCCCGCTGCCGTGCAGAAGTGGACGATGAGCCTCGTCGGAGTCTAACAACCGGTGCGTTGATACTGATGGATGTTGAGTTTGCTGACACCGCGGTGTATCAGTGCGAGGCCACCAACAATCACGGCTCCATCCTCCTCAACACCTACCTCTATGTCATCGGTACGTCCACAGTTGAGTGTGAGGCTCTCTGTCCTCTCAGCCTGTTTAAAACACTTGATTCATCTAATATGTGACTGAATAATAACGTTTCTCTGCGTCCTTTGTGTCGGTCAGAGCTCCCTCCTCAGATCCTGTCCTCTGATGGGGTGGTGTACAGAGCCACTGAGGGCGGAAACATCAAGCTGCACTGTGAAGCCTTCGGTTCTCCACGACCACACGTCACATGGTGAGACACACACACACTGTTCAAACTCGGTATTTTTAAACCTGGTTCTTTTCCTGTGGATCTGGGGTGTAAATGATTGATAGAGACAAAAATCTTTGGAGAACATCAGCTGCGCTGTAATCCAACGTAGCAGTCGTCCATGGATAGGATTCATACAGAGACAGAGCTTTTTATTAAAGAGTTAAGATCACTATACATCACTACCAGACTCTATTGACAAAAACAGGAATTTAAGGGAGCAGAACAGAGGAGTTGCTGCTTTGATACCTAATTTGTGTTTATACTGAGAGAAGAACTAACACATGGTTGGTTTGGGTCTCTCCACAGGATTTGTTGACTGTAAAAATAACAATTAACATCATATTTTAGATCAGTACCTGTCTGGAATAATCAAAATGAATAACCACTGGAGGATTTTCAGTCTCGGTCTTGCAGCCTGTGATCTTTCCTTTGAATGGAGCGGCGCCCTCTGGTGGTTGCATTAACAAAAAGCACTCTGTAGATCAGTGTCCCAGGCAGGAGCTGACCACACCCTGGTCTGGTGTCACAGAGCAGCAAACAGGACGTCAGTCAGCTTCAGTCAGCCAGTCCACTGGTTCCACGTAATTATTTTAATTACATGTGTGAAAGCACAGAGGTAATGCAACAAAAACAGATTTGTAGATATGTATTTAGTTTTGTCAGGAGTTAATAGTTTGAGAATACACACACATTACACATGTTGTATTTTAGTGCTGATTCTGATATTAATTTAGTTAAATACCTTTAAAAAATTGACTTTGTTGAGGCAAAACAAATCAATAAAATGATGAGAGATTAGTTTGCTTTAACAGCAGTATTTGAAACAACATTTAGACCATAATATAAGATAATAAAATACACAGAAATGAATAAATAAAATGATGATTTTCATAAAATACTAAAACTTTCTTAAATAGGAGGGGATCACCTGGGAAAACTCATGACCTCAACATTTCTAAAATCCTGGTTATACCTCTCTGTGTTCACTTGTTTGGAGTAAACAGCTGCAGAGATGTAGAACGCAGAAGTAGAAATAGTACTTTGCATTGGACAGTGTGCAAAGTGTGTTTTTTCCAAGTGAGAGGTTGTAAATCTTACAGGTCTTATACATGATGCTCTCACTGTTCAAAGTGCTGTTGCTTCTCTCTCGCCTCTCTCTGGCCCATCATTTATTGATCTTCTTCTGTTATCCATTCACTGATGAGCCACAAAACACACTTCCACTGATGGAGGTACTGGGATTTACTGCTGCTGCTTTGGTGTTAACATCTGTGAGTCTAAGGTTGGAATAAACCCTGAAAGAAGACTCGAGGCAGACGGAGCTGTAGTGACACCTCTGATCAATGTGTGCAAGGATCAATGTATTAGTGTGTGTGTGTGTGTGCTCTCTGTAGGGACGGTGAGGACATGGTTCCTCTGCTGTCGGACCCTCGTGTCTCCCTGCTGACCAACGGGTCCCTCGAGCTGTCCGACGTCCGTCAGGATGACAGTGGAACGTACACCTGCTCCGTCAAAGACGCCAACCTCTCCATCGCTGCACACCTGGAAGTCTACAGTGAGTCACACTCAAAGACTACGGCCTTAAAATCTTTACAGAACAAAGTCATAGATAAATAAAACTGCTGTCTTGTGTTTCCCATCAGATCGAACGGTGATACTGACGAGGCCCCAGGACGTGCGTGTTCTCCGAGGAACCAACGCTCTGCTGGACTGTGACTTCTTCAAAGACCCTCGGCTGTACCATTACCAAATAGTCTGGAGGAAAGACGGACAAAAACTGCAGGAGTCATCACCAGATGACAAGTAAACACACATACACTCAGATGTTTCAGTCCTGTCTGTCTGTCTGCCTGTCTGTCTGTCTGTCTGTCTGTCTGTCTTACTGGGACAGAAGTAAATTGGTGATAGTGTTGTACATAATACAGGTTTGCTAAAGATAGTCATTGAACTATGTGTGTGTGTGTGTGTGTGTGTGTGTGTGTGTGTGTGTGTGTGTAGGTACACTTTCTTTGAGAATGGAACCTTAAAAGTGACAGACGTCCAATCAGACGACACGGCGCCTTATTCCTGTGAGGTCATCACTGACCTGGACAACGTGGAAGCCAGTGGCTCCATCACTGTAGTTGGTATGTGACTGTGTAGATGTGTGTAAACTGTGTGTTCACTGTGTGTAGTTGTAACACAACGGTTTTTCTGTTGGACCCTCAGCGCAACCGGACCCTCCCACGGATCTGTCTCTGTCTGATGATGGTGACCACAGCTTCACTCTCAGCTGGATCCCGGGACAGTCACACAACAGCCCCATTATAGGTGATTAACACACACACACATAAAACATACAGCCATGTTTTGCTGTTTTGATTTAGCTGCAGTTTGAAAGACGATGTCTGTGATGTTGCAATGAAGCCTCTTCATCTACATCTCAGATTTATTTTTCATGTTCATCAGAGACGGCGATTCTTTTCCTGTGGCCACATGTTGATAGACATCTGCTGGCTTTAGCTAACTAAGTAGCTAAGAAACTGTAGCTAGTATCAACACAAATCCCAATTACACTAAGTTAACACCACAGATATTGTATGTCTCCACCACCTTATTAAAATCCCGAGCTCTCACCAGATAGTTAGATGCTAACAGCTAACAGCTAACAGCTGCTCCTCACTAATTTTTATCCAGTGTGACATTCTCATCTTATAACTGCTCTGTCAGGTTTGTTTTCTCCCCTCGTTCATTCAGAAACCATCTGTGTAAGTGGAATAAAGTTGCTGTTATCAGAAAGATATTCCCTTGTGATGGGATTTAGAAGTTTATAAACAGTATGCATTAGTTTTGCTGTAAACCCTGAGGGTCTTTGACCAGGTTCTTTGGCTTTTCCCAGACTCTTCTGCTCAGAGTACACAGTCCTAACATTTGATCATCATCGTGTCTTCTCTCAGAGTTCATCGTGGAGGCCCGGGAGGAGCAGCACAGAGAGGAGGGGCAGTGGAGGTGGGAGGAGTGGAAGAAAGTTCCTGGGGACTTCAACCACCTGCAGCTGACCGTCCACCCCTTCTGCACCTACCGCTTCCGGGTCATCGCCGTCAACGAGCTCGGCCGCAGCAACCCCAGCAAAGCATCCGATTACCGCAGCACGCCGCCTGCTAGTGAGTGACCCGAGACACTGAGGCTGTAACACATTCAGATTAAATCATTCTTAAAGGAATAACACGCCTATTTGTCTAATTTAACATGAGATGTTTTCTGTCTTTCTTCTCGTCTTTGTTCGTCTGTCTCCTTCCTCCAGTTCCCAGCAGTAACCCCACTGGTGTGCGCAGTGAGTCCACAGACCCAAAGACTCTGACCGTCACATGGGATGTAAGTACTTCAATCTGTGTAAGAATGCTCTGGTGTGAAAACACACACACAGTAGTGGAAAGTAACTGTGTCATTTTACTCAAGTGCTGTGGTTGTGTGCAGTTACAAGGTACTTTTATAAACAAACAACAAAAATCCAGCAGTTCAGTGATAATATTCCAGTTTGTTTGTTTATGCACGCTCACCAAGCTGAATCCCATCTTATATTCCTGTGTGTCTTTGCAGGAGATGGAGAAGCACTTACATAACGGCCCAGACTTCCATTACAAGGTGTTATGGCGGAAAGCTAATGGGAAGAATGAGCAGTGGAACGAGGGCTACATTAAGTCTCCTCCGTTCCTGGTTAACGACACAGGAACGTTCACACCGTTCGAGATCAAAGTCCAAGCTGTCAACTCACTTGGAGGTGGACCGCCACCAGAACCTGAGATTGGACACTCCGGAGAGGACGGTACGTTGACTGAATACTTTGGATCGTTCACTGCAGTGACAGGGCCAGAAATACTGTGATGGGACGGTCTTCTATTGAACATAATGAGCTTGTAAAGTCACAGTATGTCGTGAAGTGAAGTGATTCTTCATCAGCCCAGAAAAACTCAAAAATAAATGAAAATAATTCATATGTGAACATCACCTTCCAATGGTTGGAACAAACACTTAACAGACGACTGACTGGAAAATAAAAAGCAAAGAAATGAATGACATTACAGAATAATAATCAAATGACCAATCAGATTGGTTAAAATATGAGTAACTGGCCTCTTTAACTCTTATGTATTGTATTAAAAAATCATCAAATGCTCAGTGTAATGTTTGATTTGAAGGAACTGCACTCGTCAGTGTTAAAGCAGATTAAGAGGCGAACTGTTGAATAGTTAACTGTTCTCCCTCAGGGCCCCAAATACATGAAGACTCTTCCTCCACAATGGAGCGATCGCATTCCTCATAAAAGAGGGTGAAATTCTGTTCTTTTATAGAGAGGAGTCTTCACATAAAAGACATGTAATGAACTTCACAGTGAAAGATGCCTAGGCTCGATCTGTTGTTTCTCTTGGAGTGAATGACAGCTTTTCAACATGAATGCCCTGTTTTGTTGTGATCTTGTTTATGGTGGAAAACAGAACCACTGTGCAGCTTGTCACGCGCAGTGTTACAATCTCTGTCAGCAGCTGAATTATGTTGGGAAAAATGTCCTTAGGTCAAGAGTCAAGAGCCTCGATCAGTGATGGGTAGGCAGCATTCTCTTCAGCGTGTAGCATCACATGCCAGCTTTGTGTAACATTACAGTTTGGATGAGGTCTCTCAGTCTGGAGATCGGGTGAACAACTGTTTGTGGACTGTTTTGCCCTCATACGAGCTTCATTGTTTTCTTCTGTTGATCTTGTTTGCTGGTTGAGGTGTCCTTTCATTAAGTGCACCCTCTGCTGGTGCACTCTGAGTTCACGCTTCATGTGATTTATATATTTAGTTTATCAGCCAATTATTCAAATCCCAGCGTCTGGAGCAGGAAGTGCTGTGGCTGTAACAAACACACCAAACTCTGTGTCTAACTCTTGATCTTTCCGTCAGTTTCCTGGATATCAGAGTTGAACGCTGGTTTGTAATGACTTCTCAGTCTTTTTAACTGATCTACAGTTCAGCATCAGTCTGAACTCTCTGGGTCTGATTCCAGCAGTTTAAGCTGCTGACTATCACTCAGTTAGAGGGAGATCGAACCTGAAGAACCACAGTTACACAGAGACACAACAGGTGTTCAGGGAGCAGAGTGAGAATGACATGATGATTTTAAGGTTAAATAGTTGCATAATATTTATTTAATATATGTAAAATACACAATATAACTCATGCAAAAAGATCCCAATAAATGCAGCATGTTCCTGAATTAAAATTATAATGCTGCTTTGTTGAATACGTGCTTATTTTTACTGCAATTTCGCTGCCTAGCTGCTTGTTTTCATCTCTCCCTCTCTTTCTTTCTCTTAGTGCCTGAGGACTCTCCCACTGGAGTTGAAACGACTGTGATGAACAGCACAGTCAGAGTCAGCTGGAAGGAAGCCGAGAAAGTCCGAGGTCGGCTGCTGGGATACAAGGTGCCAGTTACTAAAACCCAACAGCTCATCCACTGTCAGAAAATAATGAAAAGTGCCTGTCACAAGCTCCCAGAGCCTGAGGTGTCATCTTTGAATGTCTTTACATTTGTAGAACATAATATATTCAGTTTACAGTGAAAGAAAAGCTTCTTAAATCCTCACATTTAAGAAACTGGAACCAGAGAATAGAAAGTTTAAACAATGAATCACTGATCAAGATAGTTTAAACTGCAAAACCAAAGCAAAATAGTCGTACTGAAAATCACTGAATGCATCTGTTATTCTTGGTGGAAGCACAGATTAATTTATCTTTGTGTGCCTCCCTGTCAGATCTACATCAGGAGACTGGGTCCGCAGGTCGGGCGGGGCCGGAGGTCTCTTTGGAAACTGCACCACAGGGAGGAGAGAGAGGAAAGACTGGACCAAGGGATGGAGAGAGACGAAGAGAGGGTGGTGGAGGTACGAGGCATGAAGACCTCGGAGGAAGTGACAGGGCTGCAGCTGTTCTCCCGCTATGAGCTGTCTGTCACTGCCTTTAACAGCAAAGGGGAGGGCCCCCGCTCCCCGCCTCACCACTTCAGCACCCCAGAGGGAGGTGAGTTCACGGCAAAGTCACAGTGAAGCTGGGCGGACACGAGCAAGTAACCTCTGGTCTGTTGAGTGCATTAGTCCAATAAAGTTCATTCTAACAAGACAAACATGTCCTTGACAAACAGAGTGAAAGGCAGCAGCCAGATGGTTGATCCCTCAGGCAGGAAATTAGGCACCGTGCCTCCCTCAAAGTGAACGTCCAACAACAACTGATTAGACAGTTATTCAGCATGATTCTAAAATTAGTCAGAGGCGACCAACTCAGGTCTAAAACAGTGCTTAATAGCACATAGTGTCTGCCCAGCTTAAGAAATTCTCCTCATATTTAACTGGTGTGTTTGTGTGTAGCTCCTGGTCCTCCTGCATCACTGAGTTTTGAGAGCCCAACTGAGAAATCACTGATTCTCTACTGGACCCCTCCACTTGAGACCAATGGCATACTCCTGGGATACGTGGTGCAGTACCAACAGGGTAAGATTTGACACCAGAAACTTTCTATTAATATTTTTGTAGGATCCTCCCCTTGATTTAAAAACTACCATACCTTCCCTGCATTATTAAAAACATATATATTTATGGCAAACATAACAAAACAGCCACAATATTTTAGCTGCTGAATAAATGCTTATCACAGCCATCAAATAAGATGATCAGGCTGGGGATGAGAGAAAGTTCCCTGCTCTCCCACATAAGTCAGCAAGGCACTCAACCTTTCACTTCTCTGACCCTTCTCCTCCATTTCCTCCTCACTTGATGATAAACTTGAACCTGAATAGAAACTGGGAGTGCTTATGTAAATTTCAGTACAAGTCGTTTAAAATTGTGCCCAGTGGAAGTACAGTACTTGAGTATTTCTGACAGCTCCCTGTTTGTGTTTCATCTGCAGAGGTGGAGAGTAGAGACAGCCCGTTTGCGATGCAGATCATCAGCGATCCCAGTGTGACTCACCTCGCTTTGGATAATCTGGACCCCAACAGCCATTACATCTTCAAAGTCATAGCACGCACCGCCAGTGGAGACGGACCTCCCATCACAGAGAGGGGCGCCACCCTGCTCGACGCAGGTGAAATTACTGCGATTTGTTTTGTATTTCTTTCCTTTCATTTACAGTCCAACTTTATTCATTCCCTGTCTTTTCTTTGTTTCCAGTCCCACCATCAAACATCACCATAGTGGAGGGTAACACATCGTTCAACCTGAGCTGGGTGCCCGGAGAGCGAGACAGGAATCACGGCTTCCACATCCTGTACCTCAGGAAGAGTGGTGAGTTTACTTTTCTGCATGATGACTCTGAGAGAGAAATGGAGGAGGAGAACGCAGACTGGGAAATGGAGAGAGAAGAGGATGTTCCTATCAATTATTAAATGCTTAAAAGCCTATCGACTTTATCAGTTACCTGCCTGACATTACTGCTGTATGAGGTGGGAACACTTCCAAGATCAACATCTACCTGAGGGCGAGTTATGAGAACAAGTTAGACCGAGAGAAAGAAGAGGACAAAGAAAAGAAAGAGCAGGAAGAGGGTGAGAAAACAGACAAACAACTTCACTGATCTATGACATTTGCGTGTGTGTTTGTGTTTGTGTTTGCTGCAGTCGGGGGAAAGCTGGAGAAGTCGGAGTTGGTGAACTCCTCGCAGGGATTTTATTCACTGTCAGGCCTCCAACCAGGAACTGAGTACCACCTTATGATCATGTATCTAAACGAAACTCACTGGCAAGGTGTGGCCTCGACCATAGGATCAGGTGTGTATTTTAACACTTGTTGCACCAGAAAATGGAGTCAGACTGGTATCAGCTGGTATTAATCATTACCTCTTATAACTCTCTCCATCTCTCAGTGCCGACTGTGATGCCCGGTGGGTTCGCCGCCCAAGGTTGGTTGATAGGACTCATCAGCGCCATCGTGCTGCTCGTGCTGATACTGCTCATCCTCTGCCTCATCAAACGCAGCCGGGGTGGCAAATACGCAGGTAACGACACACTCACGTGAACTAAACTAACCTCACACACTGTCACACACAGATGTTGAGGTCTGATGTTGAGGTTTTTTCCTACAGTGAAGGACAAGGAAGACAAGGAGGTGGACTCTGAAGCTCGGCCGATGAAAGATGAGACCTTTGGAGAGTACAGGTGGGTCCTCTCTCACTGTTAGTCATAGGTGGAAAACTTGGTTTTCTCCTGGGGGATGCTGGAAATATATGAGCATTAACACAAGCCTAAAAACTTGGTGTTTGAGGTTGAGGCGACACAGAGAATCCATCAACCATCCATCTAAAGCCCAACTGAAGTATAGTTTATCATTTTTTACCATTTAAAGAGAAGAAAAAATATCAAACTTGTGCTGTAGCTACATGTCACGTGCAGACAGAGTGATGTTAGAGGTGCTGAAGAATAAGCATCTGCAGGTAGGTTTACATGCTTTCTTTTCCACAGTGGATGTTTGTTTGGAGGCTGAGGTGCAGGACAAGACATGTTCATGAGACTTTAGCAGGAAAGCTAATTTTGCTGCTTTATGCAACTTTTGATCGGCTCTATCCAAATAAAGTCTCTATCTACATAGGATAGATATCATGAAATCTAAAAATATAAAATAGAAACTAGAAACAGAGCCACAAAAATGACATTTAATCTCAGTTGGACTTTAAATGTAGTGGGGTAGAAGTATAAAGTAAAAGGAAATGGAAATAGTCAAGCACCTTAAAGTTGTACTTAAGTACTGTGCAGTATTTTCCACCATGTCCACCAGACTGTACGTAGTCAGTGTCACAGTGCACTGAACCTTCTCCAGACTGAACTCAGACTTCTCTTTGTTTTGTTTTCTGCACGAGTTTCCTCTCAGGAGAAGCTGAGAGTGAAGAGTGCTTTGCTTTTAACAGGAAAGATTTGACTGACACTAACACACCCACTGATAATGCGTTCCTTCTAATCCCGCTCAGTTTCCTGCCTCTGGCCCTGCGCTGCTTTATGGTCACATGCATCAGTGATTCCCTCCAACAGGAACCTGAGAGTTTCATTCCAAAATTAAATATTATCAAGTATATTATATATGATATATTATATATTAGTATATTATCAATACATTTTGATATATTATCAATATAAGGACAATTTGGATAATTTTCACTTGTTAAGCAGCAGAACATACAGTATGTTTTTGGAATGAAACCTCTGGATGACATTTTATTTTCTGATCTTGCTGCTTGTCACAGCTCTAAAGCTCCCAGCTCTCCTTCCTCTGTATCTCACTTTTCTTTTTCCCCTTGATGCTCTGCCTGCAGATCCCTGGAGAGGTGAGGAAGTTAACCTTAGCTCATACATGCATGTAGTCTTGTGCCTGTGACTGTGTTGTGATGGTGTGTCACTAGAATTTAGTTAAACTAATAGCTTAATCACTTAACAGTAACTTAATGAACTTGTTTTTTGTTTGTGGGTTTTGTTGTCGTCATGTTAGAGCTATCAGCTGGAATACAGCTGCCTCCGTCTGTCAGTTTGTTTGTGTTATTGTGTGGTACTTTTACTTACATAAAGAATCTAAATACTTCTTCCACCACTGAAAGTCACACAGTAACACAAACTAACTAACAGATGGAGGCACCAGCTCCTGTTTTCTGCTCGGTAAAATCACTGTTTTTATTATTTAGAGATGTTTCTGCTTAAACTAAAAGGATCTGACTCTTTAACAAAAAGCTCTAACTCTGTATGAATCCTATCCATAATGTTGCCCATTGGATTATACTTCAGCAGGTGTTTGCAATTCTGTGTGGAACCAAGGACCCAATTTTTCAAAATTACTAAGAATTTCAACAGG
>BRZM01000369.1:19826-45388 GCA_033238685.1 Lates japonicus
ATGGAAGTTGAAGTATTGGATGTCATTTTCTTCACTTTTGTCAGAAGAAAAATATCAGAAGAATTCAAATAAACAGTTGTGTTATTTTCAAAGTCGTCGTTTTTTCATTTTCTGCGAAAACACAGCTCAACAGCAGATCACATGTTGCAGTACGGTCAAACCATCGGGCGCGCGCGAGTGCTGTGAATGAAAGCAGCTCATCTGCGCCGAGAAGCCGAGCTGGTAGCCCGACAGGTCTGGTCACGCCTGGTGTTACGATGAAGCGTTCACGAGGCGCAGTTGGTTGTGGCAATGCAGGCTGAAACACGAAGCATTTGGCAGAGACGTCGACAGTTTTACCACGCAGCCGCTGCGGCGGTCAGACATTCGGCACGGACAAACAGACGACTTCAAACCGACAGCGTTCGAAGATCTGACAAGACAGCCCGTACAAGTACATGTAAAGGTTGTGTGACGCGCTTGTGTTCTGCTGACAGACGTACGCTGTCATTGCATCATTTCGAACCCGTGCGGATGCAGGAAGTCACACGCGCAACGCAGTTCATGTAGCCTGACTGCTCAGCCAGCCAGGTGAGCCTGGCTAGCAACAGTGGTCGACTTCGACAGGTTTCTTCCAAGAAAGATTCAAAACAGCGGGTCAGCCTCTGAAGGTCGAGTCCACCCTCAGATACCAGCCCGCCCAGGTGCTTGCCGCTCAGTGACAGGGCTTGATTCGAAGTCGTTATCAAAAGTTTTCTCTCACGCCATCCTTTCGTCTGTCGAAATGTTCGGCTGAAGCCAAAATAACAGTGGTGCTCAGTGAGGTGCCGTGAGCACAGTTACATCTTCTTTCAGCCGAAACACTTAAACGCGAAATCAGCTCTTTGTTTTTATTGCTGGCAGATGTCACAAAAACCAGCCAGCCGTGAAGACAGTAATCCGCCCACACACGCCACAGGCGCATCAACAGCCAGCACATTATTGAACATGTCGCCAAGAACTTAGGCCCTTAAAAGGAAGAAAATTGAAACAGCAGGGTCTCAGCACCACATGTGTAAACCATTCAGCCTGGAGACACTGACACCACCAGACGTGACTGAAACCAGCAGCAGATCAAATGCCATGACCAGGACCGTTAGCCCCAGCTCAATTAATCAATGCTTCCCGAGCCGGCGCCACAGGAGAACCCCGAGCCCACTTTGTCGATTTCAGCGAGCTATCTTCCCATGACCACCAAAGGTGCCCCGAACAGGAAAGAGAAGAACGTTCAGCCCGCATTTTGGGCGCGCACCGAAGCTGTTCCTTCCCGCCTCAGCAGGAACCAGTCCCGTGGCACCCGCCCGGCCACCCCGCCTGTAGTGGCTGGCGTCGCACCACACGGTCCGAGATACTTCTCCGGAGCCGGTCAACAACAGTGAAACCACGGGTCGCTTGCTTGTTACAAAACACCGACACCCGCCAGCCACCACGCACTGGTCTCGTGGCAGATGCATACTGCGTCCCGAACAGAAAAAATCGTCGCAGAATAAAATAAACCGTCAGCCGAGGTCCGATGGCTGGCCCAGCGCGGTGCTACCAGCCGAGCACTTTGAACACGGCCGAAAGCAGCATCGCCGGTTAAATGGACCGTTACCGCAGTACGTTCGACGTTGAACGTTAACCAAAGAGAACAGGTTTCAGACACCAGCCCAACGACAGACGAACCATAGAATCTTCGAGCCGAGACCTGGGCAGAGCTATACAACCCGATCAGGGGTCGTCCGTGTTGAGGCAGAGAGAAAGATACGCGCGACCGCCGTTTGCCCATTGAGCAACCTCACCCAGCGAACCGGAGGTCGACGATCACCGTAAAATCCGTTACAGACCGGTAATCAACCGATCAGCCAGCAGCCACCGCGTTCACCACAGCTCCGCAAAGCCACGCAACGTTTCAGCCCAGTCGAATCGTCACGCCTCGGTGTTAGTGCCGTCGAACAAATGTCCAGCATGCCGAACATTTCAGTGTCGGGTCGTTATCAGTTTATTGGCCGAGTTAGCAACTCGTTGCCGACATTGTGTCAGAAAGACGAATTTGCGCTTGTCATCAGTTTCGATTGAGTCAGTCGATGATCTGTCAGCAGACCACGTCACCGCCGTACCACGCTTCCCACTGTTGTCGGGCCGGTGCTGAACACCACGCCCGCCAACACATTCCGATGCCGCGACGCGAGCGTCCCAGTGAAATTGTTGCCGAAACCGTGGCAGCCAGAGACGTAGTCGCGGGAGGTCCTGGTCGACGCCGAAACGACAACAAACGCCAGCCGCAGGCTGGGCCCCGCCGACCTCACGACCCCGAACGCCCCGCCAGCAAAGCTCATTACAAGATCAGGGTTTCAGCTCGAGCGAACACCGCTTCAGGCGCAACGCCTGCTCAAAACCAGCCGTCAGCCAGCCGCATACCACCAGCCCTGAGCCTGATGAGCAGCCGAGCCCGACGAGCCGATCAAATGAGGTTCAAATGGCCGATGGGGTCCCAAAGTCCCAGTGCCTGTCAGAGCCTGAAAGAATTATGAGTTTGGCAGCCAGAGACCAGCTGTTGTTGTATTGTTCGCGGACCGAAAATCACCGAAATTAAGCCCAATATTGTTCTCACTGTGGCGCATTTTGATAAAGGTGCTGATTCAGACAAGGCTTGAAGTTCGTTGTCTGCCACAACTGCTGCCGCTGCGTCGCCAGCCTGACTGGGTCACTGCGAGCATGACGATATCGCGAACACCGGACGTCGAAAGAGCCGTGAAACAACGCAGCCTGTTTCACCCATGTTCAAACCGCCGCCGTCAGCCTCACCATCGCGACAGTCCAGAACAAGCAGGCTCGACGCTTCCGTAGCTTTACTATATTTCACCGCCCCTGCGCCTGGGCAGTCATACCAGCGACGCGCTCGTCGCGCCGTTGCGGTGGGAATCAAACCTCCAGCGCAACATAGTTAGCACGAACCAGACCACCAGCATGAAGTCTGTTTTCGCCAGAGCTGGCACCGACTGGTCTCACATCTGCCATCATTAATCAGCATCATTGTTCACCAGTTGAAACATACGCCTGCCGTAGAACCGGATTAAATAGGCCAGTGAGCGATTAGCACAGTAGGTCACAGAATGGCAAACATGGTAGTCCCGAGGCACGCCCGCTGAAGCCGCAGCCTGGCTCAATCCACAGCGCGCTGGCCAATACAAACACGCCGCCGCCGCACCTGTCGGGTCTGTCACCGAGCGAAAGTGAAACGCAGACCACGGCTGGCCCAGCCAGCCCTGCCATTACCAGCCACCACAGCACTGGGTGCCTGCAGAGGCCTGAGCGAGCGCCTGTTTCATGCGCCAACGCCGTGAACCGGGCAGCAGCAGTCGTTGTCAGCAGAGCTCAGGCACATGCGGAGACCGTTCCGCCGTTCACTACTTGCCTGGCCCGACACAGGTGATGCTGTCAGCCCAGCGAGCCTGTCTCAAAGCTCAACGAAACGTCCGTTCTGGAACAACGAGTGCAACCCCCGGTCCGACCCCGCAGGGAGGTGTTGTAGCGTGACGAACAAACGCGCCGATAGTCATTTTAACAGATGAACATGGTCGTCATCAGTTTGACCCGTGTGTGTGTGTGTGAGTGAGACAGAGAATGAACGTCGGTCGCAGCAGCAGCTGATGAGCCAGCCAATCAGAGCCTAACAGCCATCATCATCCGTTGGGACCGCCGGCTCAAACACAAAGAACAACCATTTACTGAAAACAAACATTGCGCCAGCAGTGCGCATCAAAACGTTGCTATTAGCACAGATCTTATTACCGTATCAATTGAGCAAAGCCCTCAGGTTACGCTTTAAAAAGATGCATCTCTTTGCTCAATTGTTATTTGGTCAGCGAAACAGTCGTTGTCACTGGCAATGCGAAATCCTTCCCATGGGGCCGGGTCGCAGTCACCAGGGTGGTTGCGTCATCGTCGCGCATCTAAATCATTACCAAGACGTCCGGAATACCACGCCGACGAACAACGCCGATCATCTTCACGTGTCAGGCTGGCAGCTTCGGCCTGTCGCATCAACACGAACAGCACGCAATGAAACAGCTGGGGTCTCGATTGATGACATTTGCGTCTGACCAGCCAGATGGAATATTGTGACCCGTATCACAGCGGGAAATGAATTATCAAAGCAAAGTCCGGCACCGAATGTTGAGCAAAGATTCGAGTCTTGGCGAGGAATGCACCAAATACAGCGTAAGGTGACTAATGTAAAATCACAGCTATGAAAATTAAAATATCAGTCGAGCAACGCGAAATCACCGTTTGAAACGCAGCAGCAGTTGTAGCGATATGCAGCACCATATTTATACTGAGCAACGCATTGGTCATTAATCATCAGTCATAATTACGCGACCCAGTGATCACAGCTGGCGTACCATCGTAAACCGATCAACGACGCCAGTGAGCAATGTCAGCAGCGGTCATCATTTTCGGTCAAATCGATCACTTGGTTTGGCGGCGTGCCCAAAATGAACACGGCCGCAATAACAGTGTAGTAGCGCACAGAACAGTGTGCTGGTTCACATTGCAGCCTTGGTCTTCAAGCGTTGTCAAGAATATCGGTCGACCAGTTTCGATTGTAATTACAGAAGGAATCTGAATATCGCGCCCAGGATACGCGCATCTACCGACGAGTCGTTTGGCAAGCCCAAAATGGGTGCGATGGAGGTCAGTTCGTCTGTGTGCAGTTAATCAAATGCCTTGGCAGTCTGTACCCTCTTTACCGCGAGCGAGGGAGAAAAATCAAAGAGAGCCGTTTTCAAAGAACTTCGAGACCAGATTCATCAGATATCTTCGATTGTATCATTGTTATTTAACATAAAGGGAGAACAAACCCACCAGCGCAGCCACCGGCTTCGGATTTCAGAGTACCAGCATTTTACCAGCCCGAGTTACGATTGCCGATAAACCGGTGATTAGCAGAGTTCACATTTTTCCCGTTGCGTCAGAAAAGAGCGAGTCATGCGCGCTGCACGTGCAGACGACAGGGCGAGGTTATCACCACCCAGCCGCACGCACGCGTCAGCCGTCGCGGGAGCGTCATCAGCCCAGCGGAGCTCTTCAACCGCAACATTGTGGGAAAGCCCGAACATCATCAGAGTCGACCTCGATGACTGCGGAGACCAGCGCGCAACAAAGAGCCAGCCCAGCATAAACACAGCACCATACGTAGTGTAGCGTGAAAGCGACATAAGCGAATTGCCGAATTAAACGCGATGGTGATGGACAGTTACGTGCTTCGCGCTCATTATCGGCGAGAACGACCGTGCTTGCGCGACCCCGCGACGCAACCGTCGCTCATTGAGCAGAGCGCGTGGCTGTCCCATCAGCGCCCCTAACCCCAGTCAACGTTTGAATCGAATAATTCAGCCACATGTGCGCTCACGCACGCGCTGCACACACACTTCTGCATCATTATGTAAGTGCTGTGGTTTCTCGCGGGGGCCCACGAGGGTTTTGGGAGGCAGGCCAACTTATGGTACAGCATGTTCCGCTCGTGTGTCTCCCCTTGCAGCTCGCGCAGCGGACGCGGTAAGCGGAGGTGTTGGGTGTCCTCCGCCCGGGTCAGTCGAGGGGGAGGAAGTCGGTCCTGGTGGCGATCCAGACCGGGAGGTTGGAGCTACACGGTGGGGGAGGGCGAGGAGGGGTTGTCAGGCATTTATTTTGGGGTTAGTGGCGTGAGGAGCGACCCACGTGGCTTCTGGATCTCCGCTTGGAGAAACAAATGGAGTCCAAGCAGAACGTGCCTCCGGTGCGGCGGACGCGGCGCGTGCGGTGCGAGAGTACAGGTGAGGTTTGATTCAAGAGCAGACGGATTAATAACATGCACGCCATCCCTCACACACACGCGCGCGCGCACACACGCCCTCCATAACCTCCCCTCTGTCTCTCTCACACACACACACACACGTTGCATAAAGCTGCTGCATGACTCAGTAGTAGAACTTCTTTTCTGTTTTCTTGGGAAAAATGTGAACTCTGCTTCTCATAATCACGAGTTTATGTCAGCGTGAGTGGGAGAAATACTCAGTAGGCTCATTTAGTAAAATGCAAAATTACTCTCACAAGTCAAAACCAGTGGTAAGAGAAAGTAAGTACATTTACTTAAGGCTAAGTACAGGTTCATATGTGCACTGAAACAGGTTTGTCTTCATTCCTCCCTGTTTATGTGCATGTAGTGATGTGGAACACAATCCAGAGGTCTATCTGAAACGAATCAGATCTAAGTAGATACTCTCCAGAGTTTCAGTCTTTTTAGAAACAAAACTTCCTCTTTGTGTTACTGTCTCTCCACCGCAGCTCAACGGGGAAACAAAAAGAGGGAATTTTAGTCTAAAACAACCAAAACATTTTGAAGATTAACCTTTTTTACACAGACTGATAATTTGACCTCCATCACTTATTTTGGAAGCACATTAAGACGAGCTCTGTCAGTGGTCGGTCTGCGAGCAGCGAACAGATTTCAGTCCACACACAGGCACCTGACTATTCCAAGACAGACTCTGCATAATTTTAATCAAAGTAATAGTCTGATTCCTGTGGTCGTCTGTCGATGTGTCACAGCATCACCAAACTTCATGTTTTGATTGAGAGACTCTTAGCAGCAGAGATTAAGTACAATGTGAGGATGTTGTGCTTTACTTGAGTATTTCTGTCATTTGTTACTGTGCACTTTTATACCACTACATGTCTGAGCTTAATATTGTCCTTTTCACACTGCCATATTTATTTCACAGCCGTGGTTATTTTACTGTTTTGATTTTACATATAAACCAAATGATCGGTTGTGAAATGTTAACAATTATACTGTGTATATGTACAAACATTCAGTTGTCAGTTTATTAGGTACACCCAGCAAAAACTAACAGTCTAATACAACAGTCCTGTAATAAGTCCATGAAGGTTGTAATATATACCAGTGGTGGAAGTAATGAAGTACATTTACTCAAGTATAAATATGAGGTACTACTGCACTTGAGCATTTCCATGTCACTTTACAACTCTACTACACTGCATTTCAGTGTGAAGTTTCATACTGTTTACTCCACTATATTTATTTGAGAGCTGTTACAGTACAAATTAGGGTTTTCATAGAAAACATATGATAAGATGTGGTCATTTTTTACATTGAGTACCTTTACCTTTAATATTTTGGGTACATTTTGCTCATAAGACTCAGATTCTTTTACTCAACATTTCAGTGCAGGACTTTTACTTGTAATGGAGTATTTCTACACTGTGGTATTACTACAGTAAAGGTCCTGCAAGTATTACCATCTAAAGTAATTAAAGTTTTAAAGTATTAAATAATCAGAAAGACCCCTTTATATTCTATTGCATTAACATGTAAGCAGCATTTTATTGTCACAGCTTTATGAACTGTTAGTAGTAAATATTGAAATCACATTTTAATAGATGATATGTTTTAAATACCAAAAAAAAATCTTCAAAGTAGACCTGAGAACATTAATATCAACCCATTCATATACTAGTACACAGTAGAGATGAAATCCAACATTATTCATCATGAATTATTAGTTATTCCAGACATAATCATTTAATCTTAGTGATAGTTTCGTGCCTTAACAGGGGACAATAATGGACTTTACCCAACCACCTCCCTAGTACAAAGTATTTCTCAACATTGACCCATGAGGAAGAGTTCCTGTTGTTGTAGCTTTGTAGTGAAGTAACTTGTAACTGTAACTGTCTGATAAATGTAGTGGAGTAAAAAGTGCATCTTTTTAAAAGTATGAAGCAACACAAAGGGAGCACTCAATTATTTTGGTGAAAATACCTGAGATCTGTACTTAAATACTTAACATTTTGAATGCACTTTTCTTTGTAATGGTACAATACTCAAGTAAATGTACTTGATTTAGACTGCTGTGTGACAGGCCAGTGATTTCTAACAGATGTGTGTCATAACATCTGTTAAAATCCCTGGTGGCCAAACAAACCAGGCACACATCCAGTATTTCTCTTCTCTCTCACATTCGTATTCATTCCTCTGTCTCACTCACACACACACACACACACACACACAGGTCTGGGCTTGTGGAAGACGTTATATTAGACGTCATCTGACAAAATCACAATAGAGCTGCTCAGCGCGGTTGTTACTTGTCACACTACAACACCTCCTATATGCCGGGTCAAAGTTCAGAGTTGCACTCGGTGATTGGTGGATGACCTCGTTCTGGGCTTTTGCCAGGACAGTTAACATGACTGACAGCTCACCTGGCCAATCAGAGATGCTCCATCCTCTGCAAGGAGCCAAACAGGTGTGCAGACTGACGGACCACTCAGTCTCCTCCCACCCTGTCATTGTGAAAGTTCAAAATCTGTGCGCTCACCTGGAGAGCTCCTCTTTATCTTGTGCTGTCAAACACTTGCACAGGCAGTACGGAGGTCTATACGCACACTCACCTGGCTGTTGAAGCCATGTCAGACAAACAAAGAACACTCACTCAGAATCCTCTGGAGAAAACTTGGGTGCCATGGATGAAAAGCAGGATGAGCCAACGCAGAGGCTGTGAGTACATGCACGTGGATACCACTTTGTTTCCTTTCACTTCAGTGTGACAAGTTGATACTCGTGCAGGAAAAGGTGGAGGTGTTAAACCGTCTTTGAGAGCGGCGTGACTTTGCTTATTAAAACAGCTGCCTTGTGTCGTTGGGTTCAGAGGATTACTGACTGTCTGTGAGAGACCAGCGGGCCGTTCACCTCAAAGGTTCACCATGTGTACACGCTCCTCTCTTGACCCTACTGTGCTAATCAGCACTGAAATATTTAAATGTCAGTTTCTGCAGCAGGAAAGTGTTTCAACTGAAGATGGAACTAATGATCACTTTCATTTTGGATTAATGGTGGTAGAAATACTGGTACAGGATGTAAAATTCAATTCAGTTTTATTATACAGAGCAGAATCACAACAGAAGTGATCTCAAGGCACTTTTCATATAGAGCAGGTCTAGACCGTACTCTTTATAATATTTACACTGGGAGACCCAACAGTTCCCACCACAAGCAACGCACCAGACAACTGGCAAGGAAAAACGTCCTTTAAAAATACTTAATACTTTAAATATACTTAGAATAATTGTAATACTTAGAAATATAAGTAAAAATTTCACAAATATTATCATCAGAATATATTCACAAAGTACTGGTTCTGCAGTAAAATGTCCCCTGGGACAGGGCTGAGCAACAGCAGTAGGACTGAACCATTTATCGATTTGAAGCAAAGGCTGCGATTATTTCTACAGCTCTTGACTCTGATCCAGTGGTTAATCACGTCGCATCATTGTCCCTGTGTGACAGTCAGTCATGCTCACCAATCAGAGGTGGCCCAAGTCAAAACAACTGTGTATACGGCCACTAACAAAAAACATGTAGTTAGTGAAAACTGAACTGAAGCTTGACTTTAAAAATTTATATCACAGATCAAATCGCAATATCCCAAAATCGCCACAAGTGGGAATTAATTCTATTGGGCTTGGTTCAGTGATTTTCAGTCCCACTCACTGAACTGAAACACAGCCCAACGGTGTATATTACCCATGATCCTCTGCTTCTGGAGCAGGAAGTGCTGTGGCTGTAACAAATACACCAAACTCTGTTTATAATTCTTGATAGTTTCAGAGTTTCCTGGCTGGATATCAAAGATGAACGCTGGTTTTTACAGGGGGTTTGTCAGCTGTTTGTTGCCTCTCAGCAGTCGCCAGTCGACCAGCAGAGACTTCAACAAGTCACTCACTCCAGTCAGGAAATATTTCAGCGCATAGTCCCCTGTATAACCTCCTACTTTAGCGGTGCTGGTATGCAGCTTTTATTTCCTCTAACCCTAACCAGCTGTTTTGAAAGCAAATGATTGTTGTACCTAAAATATCAAAGTATTCCTTCAAAGCTTAAACTCCTACAGTCTTATAATAAACTTTGTACACAGCAGGTGATCCTTCCTGTGCTCCCTCAGTTTGCACTTCTCCGTAGACTTGAATTATCCATGGAAATCAACATGTCTTAAAGCTCAGCAAAGGAAATTTAACTCTCTGTGCGTTTGTGTGTTTCAGCGTCAGTGCCCCAGTTCACCAACTCCCCGACCATGATAGTGATGGTTGGACTTCCGGCACGAGGGAAAACCTACATCTCTAAAAAGCTCACCAGATACCTGAACTGGATCGGCGTCACAACCAAAGGTATCAGCTGACGGCAGGATTTCACTGGGACTCACGCTCACTGTCCTCAACCCTGTGATCACACTTAACATCTGGTCTCAGTGTTTAGACTCGGTCAGCTGGAGGCATGCGTGTGCTTCTTTTAGCCGGTAACTAGTCAGGTAGCAACAAGTGCAGAAAAATCAGGTTAAAGGGAAAGCAGGCAACGTGGAGTATGACAGTGAATCTCTATCAGCTGATAATCAAACAGCAGCAGGAGCTGGTGATAAACTTAAATTCATCCTTTCACAGCTTTTTAAGTATCAGCAGAAACACAGCAGAGCCTTTGCTCATTAGTGTGTATCGTAATGCTGTTGACACAAATGTTGTTTATATGACAGCTTTATGCTGGACCGGTTTTGGTTTGGTAACACTGCTCTACCAGGGCGTAACCTCTGATTCCTGACTGGTGACAGAAGACATTTTATATGTAATGAATGTAAAAGCTTTTACTGGAAACATAGTGAGACTTGTGTGTAAAACAAGCTGCTGGTCAACAGTTTAGTGCAGTGCAGCTCATTGGTTTTTGTCCTAAATAACTGATTTTACAGTGATACGTATTTGTTACCTCCCCGCGTTTTACTCTTAAAGCTGTTGGGATGAAGACATAATGTTAAACAGCTCGTCAACTTCCTCAAATTTATCTCCCTCTCTGCCTCAAACACAGTCTTTATTTTACAATCAGGGTTGTAGATTGGCTGTAAATCTGCTAAGGTTATCGGCTCAAGTTTCCTATGGATTTCATTATGTAACTGTGTTTAAGATAGAGGTGTCTGAAACATAATTTCTCTTTCGTTAACAGTGTTCAACGTGGGGCAGTACCGGAGAGATGCCACACGTTCCTACAACAGCTACGAGTTCTTCAGACCCGACAATGAGGAGGCCATGAAGATACGGAAGTATGAACCTTCAGCTTTACGTGGTCTCACTGCAAAAAGTGTGCAACTACACATCTCATCTCCTTGGAATATGAAACATACATATAGATATGTATGAATCAGACTGTGGTTTATTTTATATTCTGCATTATTAATGATTTTTTTCTGTTTCTTCAGGGCCTGTGCCATCACTGCCCTGAAGGATGTGTGTGATTACTTCACCAGAGACCAGGGGCAGGTTGTGGTAAGTGAAAAGCAGCGATAATCAGTATTTTTATACTCATAAATGATTACATGAGAAGTCCAAAACTCACTGTTACATTTATTATTTAATCCAGAGAGAATTAGTTGTTAATCTCAGTTATGTCTGTAAGGTTTTTGATGCCACCAACACCACCCCAGAGCGGAGAGAGGTCATCCTCGGCTTTGCCAAAGAGAACGGTTACAAGGTTTGTTCTTTTTCTGCTCTGTTACAAGTGGAAACCTTCAATTAAAACGCACCCAAAGTCTGTTTGAACTTGTTCTTCTCTTTTCCTGTTCAGGTTTTCTTTGTGGAGTCAATATGTGACGATCCGGAGATCATCGCTGAGAATATTAAAGTAAGTGTGTGTGTTCGACCAGGAAGTTGTGGTTCCAAGATCGCTGTGAAAACCGTGCTTCGAGCCAGGAGCTGTTCTGAGCCAAGACCCAGTGTGTTTCTTTTATTGTTGGTGGAACAGGCTGAACTAAGCAGGTCCTGGTCATAGCGACAGTCACACACTGCCAGACCAGGTCACGTGAGTCTGGGCGAGATCTGGTGTGGTATCTGTTCCAAAACAAGATGGTTTACACATATGGAGTGCACAGTTCTCCTGCTGTTTCAATCCTTCACTTTCTCTTCCCTTTTTAAAAAATTTCAGTTCATCTTAGCTGACTGTGGTGTGTGTGTGTGTGTGTGTGTATCTGTGTGTGTGATGCATAATGATGATAAATAATGTTGGATTACTGTCTTCTATTTCACAGCCTATTTAGGATTTTTGTGGTAATGCATATATATTAATAAAAAACAAAACAGTTTCACGTTTAAAATGAGTGAAACGACAGAAAGTCCTTAACTGTACTCCACAGCCTCACTGGGCAGCTTTACTCATTGTTTTGAAAAAGCTCAATTTTCAAGACAGAAAATTATGTTTCAGTCTGGGCAGAGGACTGAAACGATGTGAGAAAGATGTGTTTTAACAGTTAAGTGTGAAAGAACTTTTAGTCTTGACTTCAGATTAAATTTTTAATCCCTTTTAAAGACACTGGGCGTGATGTAAGAAGCACCTGTTTGAACAGATTTATCCTTGAGTGGGATGTTGTGCTCAATTTTTGTTGTATTTTGAATCTTTTCTTGGGCATGAATGAAATTGGTGAAATTACTAAAGTCAAGTCAGTTTTTATTTATATAACGCCAAATCACAATCTCAAAACAGCAAGTGAAGCTGAGCAGTCCAGACTACATAGACTGCGACAAAGAGGAGGCTGTGGCTGACTTCCTGAAGAGGATCGAATGTTACAAGTTGACCTACGTCCCGCTGGATGACAACAAGGACAGGTGACAGCCCAGTATTCCTATTTACATCCACACTGGGTTCCTGTAGAGAGACATTAGACTCAGAATGGTCACAAATGTGTATCACACGATCTGTAAATGAAAAATAAGATTTACAAATGTCCACACAACTAACACATGTAAAATATGTTGTGAAGATTTTCTGTCCTCTTCTTGCAGGAACTTGTCTTACATCAAGATCTTCAACGTGGGCAGCAGATACCTGGTGAACCGGGTCCAGGACCACATTCAGAGCAGGATCGTCTACTACCTCATGAACATCCACGTCACCCCGAGATCCATCTACCTGTGTCGCCACGGAGAGAGCGAACTAAACCTCGTGGGTCGCATCGGGGGAGACTCTGGGCTGTCAACTCGCGGGGCAAAGGTTAGGAGACTGCAGTCTGAGAGTGTGTGTTTTTATTGTGTGTGGACTGTCTCTATACTTACGTCCTCTGTGTGTCTGTCAGTTTGCCAGTGCTCTGGGTACGTATATGCGTGGACAGTGCATCAGTGACCTGAAGGTGTGGACGAGCCACATGAAGAGGACCATCCAGACTGCAGAGGCTCTGGGAGTCCCGTATGAACAGTGGAAGGCTCTCAATGAGATAGATGCTGTGAGTGTGCTCATTCACAGCATCACTGTATGATGGACACAATATTTCTGTGTGTCTGCAACATGTGATCTGCTGTGATTTTACAGATATGTGTTTTCTGCGAGGGTGAGAAAGTGACGGCTCGGATGAAAACAGCTGTTTGTTTTAGATTCTCTGTGTTTTTCTTCTGTGTTCGCTGCGTCAGGGGGTTTGTGAAGAGATGACGTACGAGGAGATTCAGGAGAATTACCCAGAGGAGTTTGCACTGAGGGACCAAGACAAGTATCGCTACCGCTACCCTAAAGGAGAGGTGAGAGGAGAACCCTAACTAAGGCTACATCCACACTGATACACATTAGCTGGCGTTCACACTGTGTTTTAGTTTGGACGAGCAGAAACTGAGACTCTTGGAAACCATGTATCAGTCACAACACATCCTCCTATCACATGACACTTTTACAGAAGAAAATAAACAGGATCACTACACACACTTGTCGTTGCAGAGCCATTAAGAAGCGATGTAGTGTGTAGTTGTAGTGTAGTTAAGAAAGAAGGGTTCAAAGCTTGGCAACTGCTGTTTTTGCTGTGCAACACACATGAGATGTAAAAAATAATAATAGGCTGAGGATTTAACCTCCAAAAAAAACAAAATCAGACCCCACATACAAGTTGAGATCTAGACTAAATCTAGTCTAAAGGGTGCAGGAAAATGAGTATCTACAAACAAAATATATTCATTCACTGCTCTAGCCATAACTAGCATGAGCACAGTCATTGCCTTTTATGCTTTGTAACTGTTTTTTGTTTGTTTGTTTTTGTAGTTTCCCGTGTTTTACATTTTTGTGTGTCTTTGTCTGTGCATGCATTTATCTTCATTCATTTGTATATTTGTGTGTCTGGGCTGAGTTTTATCATCAGACCATCATCACCATTAACTTTGCAGCTGAGCACGCACTAAGGAACCCTCAGCTCTCACTGCACTCATGGGGAAGAATTCAAGAGGGCTATCCCCTGGGTGAGACTTGTTTCAGAGAAATCTGAAAATAGTTTTCTGTAAAACTCGGCCCAGGAGGGGAAAAAAACAGACGTTGGACCCAAGAAACTGATGTTTTTCCATTGGTGAAAAGTAAACCCAGTAAACTGAGGTGGTGACCAGGGTTATAATTACACCTGTGTAACTCAAAATACCCCATGTCTGCACACCAGTCGTACGAGGACCTCGTCCAGCGTCTGGAGCCGGTCATCATGGAGCTGGAGAGGCAGGAGAACGTTTTAGTCATTTGTCACCAGGCTGTCATGAGATGTCTGCTGGCTTACTTCCTGGACAAGAGCGCTGGTGAGAAAACATATATTTCTTTACAATAACACCACCCAAGTGTCCTTTTAATGCCTCCTCCAAAACAGATTTAATTAGCATCTGTTAAGATATGAAATTGGGATTTTAAAAAAAATACAAAAAATGTTTTTCCCTACATTTTCATAAAGCTTATTTTGACTCAGTCCCACACACGGTCCTGCTGCCCCAAATACCCACTAGGGCACCAAATGTGGATTAATCCACCACTGTTTGAACAACGTTTGTTAAAAACATCTGTGACCAGCTGTTCTAAATTATTACTGAGCCTTTTCTGGAAGGATTTTTGTGGACTGAGAATCTTTGTCTGTTTCATGGGATTTGTTGACAAAAAAACAAAAATACAGAAACTGACCAGACTAATTCTGTGACTGCATGTCCTCTGTTACTGAAAACTAAATATTATTAACTCCAGAACTGAGACTCATGAAGAAATATTTATCTATAGCATATTGTGATTAAATAAATGGACTTTTCTCTTTTTGTACCAGTTGAGCTTCCCTACCTGAAGTGTCCTCTCCACACAGTTCTGAAACTCACGCCAGTCGCCTACGGTCAGTCGCTGTTTAACATCCATCTTTTCACATGATGTCAGCTCCTGTTTTTGTTGGGTATCCATATCAATAGAGACTCTTATTTTCCTCAGGATGAGGTATAATAAATTTGGTTATCCCTTAATTTTCTCATCTGGCGCCATCATCAGGTCAAACATTTTAATCTGTCCAGTGTTCTGGTTTATGATCAAATACCTGCAGAACTAATGATTTTCCCATCAGCCTCGGCTGTAATCATGACCACGTCAGTCTGGCTGTAGATTCCTCCTGAGCTCTGTTTGTCTTTTTCTCTCAGGTTGTAAAGTGGAGTCCGTCTTCCTCAACATTGAAGCTGTCAACACGCACAGAGACAAGCCAGAGGTAAATCCGTTTTCTTTCTGAGAGTTTTCTGAGGTCTGAGTAGTGTCCACGAGCTCCACAAATCACAGGGTTAGAGCAGCCTCCATGTGGCCTAAAAACCAAATTAAATCAAAGACAAAGATATGATAGTTTTCCAGACACATTCATTAATACACACTGGCATCAGACAGACAGTGTGAGTTTGTCTCTTTCTCAGAACGTGGACGTGGACAGAGACCCAGCAGAGGCGTTGGAGACGGTCCCGGACCACATCTAGAGGAGGAAACAAAACAGGGAGCTGGTTTCGTTTCCATCCATCCTGATGGAAAGTGGCCTTTATTTTTAATTTAAGTAATCATAGTGATTGTTGAGAGGTCGAAAAAAAACTCCTCCGCAATGAAAGTGTAAGACATTTCTCCTATGGCAGCCTCTTTCCATTGTAAATGCACTTTATAATGCAGGGCTCAGGCCAAATGTCAGAGAGATGAAGAGGAGGTTTCTTTTACTGTGAAAAATGAACATGTACTGCTGAACACTGGCCAGAGGACCAGTATCACTGTTTGGATATTCTTGAACTCGTTTGTCTCTTGTTCCCCTCTCTTCATCCCATCACTCGTGTACGCCCCCTCCCCGCCCACCCCACATTAACCACTGTAAAACCAGTCACCTCAGCTTGAACTAGCATGTCATTTTTTAAAAATGTTATCATGTCTCCACATTCACAGAGGTCAGTGTCTGTGACAGCGGTAAGCAGGTTTGGTTAATAATCGTCACAGTGGTGACTTTGGTGAAACTGCTGAATGAGACATAAAGGAGTAGTTTGATATTTTGGGAAAACAAACCAAGCGTAAAACTGACGATTTGTTGTTTTCCTTGACCTCAGTGGAAAATGTCATGAGGTGAAGGAGAATTCATAAGAACTTAAGAAAAGACAAAGAATGTGACTGCGCTTAACACTAGGCTACGTAATTACATGACAGTGGATTTTATTGACATCACACTTTGTAAAGGATGGTCCAAGAAAGAGAAGCATTGAAGCTCCTTTCTCTAACATTTAGAGAATTTGACCGGCTCTTATCATGGAAGAGAAAAAGAATAAAGAAACGACAAGCTGAGCTTTCCTGCATTTTTTCCCTTTGCTGTAGAGCTTCATTCATTTTTAAGAACGCAGTCCTTCACTTATTAACTTAGTGTAAGACTTCTGAAAAGTAGTCCAGGGAAGTCTTCAGTTGTCCTCAGCAGTCAAGTGTTGCTGTGAAATATAGAGGAGTCTTTGACCAAGAAATAGTCCACACCCAGATTTTGTTACCCTCAGGCTAGCAGTTTGCCCCTATTTCCAGTCTTAATGCTAAGCTAGGCTAAGCATCTACTTTATGTAACTGCATATTCAGCACACAGACATGAGTGGTATCATCAGACTCTTGGCAAGAAAGTGAATTTCCCAAAGTATCAAACTGTTCCTCAAACTTGAGCTGGCCTGTAGGTTTGAGTCGCTGTATCGTGTCTTCTCTGCATTCACAGGAGGGTGAAGTATTTGAGTATCTGGATGACCCTGGTGATCGGTTCTGGGCTGGATGTGGTTTTGGTCACAGTTCTGCTAAATTTGGTTTGGAACCTGAGAGCAGAAACAGGTTCTGTACAAACCACAGAGAGTAAAACTAGAGGGGACATTTGGCGCTTTAACTGCCCGACACCACGATGTGCCTCACCTGACTAAGATATACATGATTACTCTATGCACCCTGTATACACAGACACACACTCGAGGTGCAGTGTGTGTGCTGTTGTGTGTTTTTATTGGTTGTTTTAATAAGAAACACGACGGGATCTGGTGCAATACTAATAACTGTGGTGCAGCGTGTCTGTTTTTTTAAATATGAGAATATTTCAGAGATGTTATATGAACTACATTTGACCGTGTTCATGGTCTGGAGCCTGTGTCACGGAGCGAGATGGACTTGGTCTGGCTCTCTTTGGGTTTCTCTGAACCTAACATCAGTGATCCTGGATAACTGGTATCATGAAGCAGGTTGTGATTCTAACTCTGGTCCACCTCAGAGAGAGGCAGCGTCACATTCAACATCATCAGACACCTGCACAGAAATCTGGTTTTAGAGTAAGAAAAAGACGTGTTCAGTCAAAATATATGCACATTATAATCACATGGAGTAAGCAGCTGTAGAAACAGTAGGAATAATATCCATATGATGAAAATAATGGTATAAATACGTGTAGTAATTATTATATGGACCTTTTTGAATACAGTTTCTATGATGAAGTCCCAAAGTGTTCAATATTAGATTATTAAGTAAACAGTCATATAAATAACATAAAGTAAATACAATGTCCAAATTAAAGTTTAAGATACTTTTACAGAAAAAATATATGTGAAAAAATAAAATGTGAATATTTACATATGAAGAAATGATTAAATACGACCTGTTGTTTCATGATTTACGTCATTTAAGACATTTTTATTTGAAAATATGTTTGTTTCTATGTCACTGACCCATAACTACTTTTTTTTTTATATTCATTTTGAACAATTGATGAATATGACTATTATTTGCTGTTTAATTTATGTAATACTGAACACTTTGGGGTTCCATATGACAGAGACATTTTGGTGCTATAATGAATATAAATGAACATTAGGAATACTAAAATAACTGTAAGGCTGTACCTGCTGCCGAACACACAGAGAATACAGATTTTAAATAACAGTAATAATTTACAGACTTAATTTAAAACTGTCAGGGGTTAACATGGTGATCTGTGCCTCAGCTTCATGACACTAGTAAACCTGAGTTAATCCCAAAGTTAGCTGAATAATCCACTAATCTCGCTTTATGCCACAGCTCTCTGGTGTGCACTTCTGAAAAGTATTAAATTTTACAGATTGTTTGTTTCTCCTGGGGGGGGCAATAGAAAAGATAATTTCCTCAGGGGATCCTTATTTTAAAAAATAAGAAAACAAAGGGATCTCAGCACATGACAGTGTAAATAAATGCATGTACTTCTCTCCACACAATGTGACGAGTCAGAAACCTAGAATTTAAAATATTCACCCCTTTAAAACACATGCTCAGTGAGTAGTTACTGTGAGTGGTAGCAAATCCCGTGTCAAAGCAGTGAATCTGTGCTTTTTGTTCGGTCAGATCAGAGTGTATCTGAGGTTTTCTCCGTCTGTGTAAAACGTGCAATGTGCTTGTGTGTCCTGAGCTCTGTGATATGTAGCAGTACTTCAACAGCAGTGAGAGAAACAAATGAAAAGACAATGTCAATCAATGCAAACCATCAATGTTGAATCTGTTATAAAAAGATTTTTATTTTCTAAACGTCCAGGCAATAAAATGAAAACTGATACCTGATGCTTCGTCTGAGTCGTATTAAATGTTATTAACTTCAACAGTTTGAGACTCAAAGACCAAATAATTTAGTCTGTACAAAGTATGACCACACAAAGATGTAGGAACAGTTTATCTGTCTCAACAATGACACATTGAAAAGGTAAAAACATGGCTCTGATGCAGCTTCTTTTAGCCGTTTCTCTCTCAGCATCAGCAGCTGGAATAAATAAAATGAAGGCAGATGACCTTGTAACACTGGGGCAGTTATCTCTGGCTGCTGGTGCTGGCCTGGGTGGAGCTGGGGGTGGAGTGGGCTTCTCTGTACTGCTGACTCCAGCTCTGAGGGTCCTGTTCGTGAAGCTGAGATCAAAACACAGGAGTCACAGGTGTTCAGTTCACTGACTGAGTTTAAATATGATTGCAGGCAGGCAGGTACACTCTGTTCATCCACCAGATACTCACCTGACCCATGAACTCCAGGATCTTGGCTTTGGACACTTCCATGTCGGCGCGTTGACCCCAGCGAAATTCATGCTCTGGTGGCTCTGTGTGAGGGATTCGCACATACTCCAGGTACCTACACACACACACAATATAAACTTAGCATTTGTAACAAATGCAACATAAATAAAAGAAAATCTCCAACATGTTTGACAATGTTAGGAGAGAGTGGTGGTCCAGCCACACTGCTGCAGTGGTCTGGTTTCTCTCTACTCTCCTGCTGCTCTGTGGTGTGGTATAAACCAGAGTCTATGGTCTGACAGTCTCCGGCTCTGAACACACCAGCACAGTGAAACACAGTGGTCCCAGCAAGGCTCGAACCTGTGACCTCCTGATCACAGAGCCACTGGATTAGTGGACTGAGCTATCACCTGGCTGAAAGCTTCACACTCACAACTGTATTCAGACTTTTATCTGTGGGAGGGGAGGGGTTTTTAATCAAGTAGTCAGATTACAGTCAATGTTTTGTGGTAATCTGATTCCTTTAATGTTATTTAAATGAGAAAAATGGTTTCTGTGATCAAGGAGTCCACAACAAACAGTCAGTACATGCACTCAAGAAACCAGGTTACTTGGTAATTAGAGAAGTTGTTCATATGCATTGTGGTAACCTGTTTTTTGTGTTGAAGCAGACCGACAGAGCAGTGTAACAACAGTCTGAATTTAACAAAACAGTGAAAAAGCTCTGTTGGATTTTGGATTGAAGTAAATGCACCTCTGCCCAGAAATGCTGTGTCTGCAACCTTCTGTCATGCACATGCATACCTCTAAAAACCTGATCAGAGGATTACCAGTAAACATGGGCAAGAAATCATCTTTCTCCAGGAGAAATCATGTTTCTCATCTTCCCCGTGATGTTTACAAAATCAGATTACTGGAGCAAGAGAAGAGGACTGTGCCCTGGTAACTTAAAGTGCATGCAAACACACTGAGGAGTCAAGAAGAAAGAAGCAGGGGAGAAGTTAATGCAGGAAGGTGAGAAAATATAACATTTTGGTGGCTGTCTTTTTTCTTTCCTGAATCTAATGTAATCCTTCCTTTTTTTTGAGAAACCTGATGGTTCAGGCAGGATTTCTCCTGGAGAAAGACGATTTCATGGCCAGATAAACAGATCTGAGATGAAACAACAAATTAATCCACAGGAAATTAAATTGGCAAATACTGAGAACTGAGAAATGTCGAGTGTTTTCAGGCAGTGATTTTCCTTTTAAAACAACCTTATTGTTACCTTTGACGCACAAACTCGTCTGTGACCACCCTCTTCACGTCACCAAACTCTTCATGTTTCTCTCTGGAGAGATTTTGCATCAAAAAAAAAAAAAAAAGACACATTCAAAGTCATGAATATGTGAAGTCACACTGCACACGTGCAGATGTAATAAAATGTGGCCTTACGCTGGGTCAACACGGAGTTTCTTCAGGGTATTCCAGATGAGGTCTAGAAAACAAAAACACAACCAGACAGATGAATGAGACTGTGACTGATTCCTACTTAGAACAACAGATGGTTAAAAACTCTGTCACTCACTTTCTCTGACAACACCTCCTTTCATGAAGATAACACTCAGGATGACAAACAACAGACCCGTCTTTGGATTGGTTGGACTACTACACACACAAACAACAACAAATATGGACTGAGGGTTCAAACAAATACAGTTTCTATGTATACTGACATGAATTTAGGCAGTTGTTAAAGTCTGAAGTGGCTGGGTTTACTCACTTAATCGGCGAGGCTCCTTCAACTGTCTCCAGCTTATTGACGAGTATGTACATGTGATTTTTGGTGTCAATTTCAACCAGTTTAAGGCCAAACACCTGGTTGAAAAGAGCAACACTGTGACCGCTGAGTTTTAATGTGATATTTCATTATTCTGATAATGTTTAGTTGACTGCAGGGCTGCCACTGATCCTCACCTGGTCAAAAATACGCACTGCCCTCTTCATGATCTCAGGGTAGATGTTTCTGTACTCTTTCACCACGTGTTTCACAAGGTCTGAGGAGAAAATCAAGAGAAATACATCACACTTTATTGTATATTTGTGTGCTTCTCTTTGGTGTGCGTCAGCTTTACCTGCTCGCCGTATGGGAATCTTCTTTTGGTCCTTCACCAAGAAGTACTGCACCACCTCTGCTGTCTGCAGGACAGACAGGACGTGAGAATAAATACTTTAACTCAGTCTTTTGATCATTTAAAATAACGTTCTGTGTGGATGTGAGTGTGTCTCTGTTACCTTCTGGTCAACCTGTGCAGGTGTGAGCTTCTCCAGTCCCCTCTGGACCTGTGTCGAACTTGGCTGAGTGAAGGTTGAGTCGTCATCCTCTTCCTGAGCCAGTAAGGAGCCAGTTTGTCTCTAAATGCAGAAACGTAGCTATTGTCAAACTGTCTAATACAACCCCACTGTCATGATCATTACCAGAGTATGAACCTCAGCGTGCTGTAGCCCAGACAACTCACTTGAGAATATATTGTGTTACTAGTTAGGCAGGTCTGGACCTGGGTACTTCTGTGTTTACATTAATTAGAGAACACAGATTCTTCCTGGATAGATGTCTCCTGGAGGAAGCTGATTTCGTGTTTGTCAGGTGGTTTCGGCTGTTTATGAGATTGTCTCCACATCTGTACTATCACTGAGCACATGAGTTGTATCCTGGAGGAGTGACGGGCTGAAAAAGACTCAAACAGACTCAACAAACTTGTTTCTCTCATTGAAAAGAGGCGGACTTACTCTGCTCTGAGAGGAGCTCTGTGTGGCGGACAGCCTCTTTCTCTGCGTCATGGCGACACGCTGCCTGTCAAAAACACACACAGTAATATAAAGAACAACAGTCAGGTCTGTGTGTTTTCATATGGCTTTAAAAACCCATCAGATAAAACAGGACTGAACAGAGTTAAACAGAAGCAGAGGACCCGGAAGTGTAATGGCGTTCGTTAACCCGTTAATGCTACAGTAACGGTAGCTGAGGAACCAGACAGCGTTAGCTAACTGCTGGTTCGTTAACGGTTTAACGGCTTCTTCTCCGGTTCCGCAGACTGCAGCAACACAACCAGAAAATTTAACAACAACAAAAGATCCACTCACTTCACCTGAACACAAACTCCACGCGGAGTTGTTTCTGAACGGCCGAATTCCCGCTACTGTGGTTTAAGTCGCCTGTTGATGACGTAGACACCACGCGACGGTTTGTTTTGTTTTTTGTTTGAACTGTTTACAATCACAGCACCAACAAAACACTGGGCAGATATAAAGTAAACCAATAAATAAACAAGTAATTCAACTACTAAAATGAAAAAAGTTGATGTAACAATTAAACCGCGGTTAAAACACACTCACCGAGCACTTTATTAGGAACACCTGCTCATTTAACAGTTACCCGGTTATGCATTGCAATGCATAAATTCGTGCTGATACAGATACATAGTGGTTTTGAAAATGAACATGCAGGAATGCTCCTTTATTTTTGTTTTCCTTCTCGCCGCCAGAGGTCGCTGTTTCCAGGTCTTGTCCTGAAGAAAACATATTATAACCCGCTGGACACTGAAATATACAAAGGAAGTGTGGGACCACGAACTAAAACAAAGTGTCTTTGTTCGTGTCAGAAAATGTGAGTTTTATAGTCAAATGAAGTGTGAGTGTCAGTAACTGTCTGCAGTTTCTCTCTCTCTCTCTCCTTGGAGCCAAAGTCCAGCTCCGTCCTGTACGTGGCAGCAGACAGACAGGCCGTTATAAAGGCAGAGAGACAGCTGATGTCTCACCACCACCCCCTCCCCTCCCCTCCCCTCCACACACACACACACACACACACACACACAGAGTGAGACAGGACAGCGGCGGGCTGTCGGGGCGGTGTGAAGTGCTCTGTGACCCGGTCTGTGTGCGCTCTGGCCATGCGGGGAGAGGATGGGGGAAGAGCCCAGAGTTTCTCCGCTGAAGAACTTCGTGGCCGGGGGAGTCGGTGGAGCCTGTCTGCTGCTGGCCGGACACCCGCTGGACACCATCAAGGTGACTGACTGACTGACGGCTGGAAAAATGTGGTTTATCCAGGCGGGAAGGCGACCTGTTCTGTAAAAGAAGTTTACTGCTATCTCACAAAAATGTTTCTTTAATCTTTATTCCCCTTTTTTTGCGGCAGTTCCTGTAGATTTTGTTTGTTTGACTCGGTAAAAGTCAGTGATCAGATGAAGGTGCAGAGGGGATTATTGATAAATCAGCTTAAAATGTCACCAAGGACGTGTAGCAGCTCCAAGAAAGACTGAGGAAATGAGGCTTTAGAGTTGTAAGTGGTGTCGTAGTATTAGATTAAGCTATTTATATATCCACTACAAGCAAAAGGCGTGCACACAAAACCTTATTCTAGTAAAAAAGTATTATCAGCAAAATGTACTTAAAGTATCCAAAAATTAAGTACTCATTTGTAAATGTTTGGCAACAACAAATCCTCATATTTAGAAGCTGGAACCAGTCAATTTAGGTAATAAATAATAAATAACTACGTGGATAATTCAGGTAGATCATTTTCTGCTGATCAAATTAATTAAATGGTTGTCACAGAATTTCTTTTATTTCTGGGGTTTGGTTTCTACAGTGAAGCACTGGGTTCTGCTGAAGTGTCTTTGAGCAGGACACAGCAGAATCACAACAGAATCTTAATTCCTACAGAACTGATGTGTTTTTTTTCTGTAATTTGCGATCCAGTGTTTACTTGTGATTTCTGCTTTGACCCGTCTCAGGTATTTAAGATGTTATGATGTGGTTTGGTGTGTAACATTTATCTTTACGAGACAGAGTCTGGAGCTTGTTCCGCCTGTCTTTCGTTCTGTAAACAGTTTTGTACCTGGTGAACGTGAAGCAGTCAGACTCTGCTCACTGAAGCAAGGCTTTGTTCTTAAAGAGAGGAGACGTTTTATGTGTGTGTGTGTGTGTGTGTTGGGGTGTTATTGTGACAGCTTTCTATTCATAGCTAAACTTTCCTCGTCACTCCTCGTACACGTGCTGGGATGCAAACACATGGTACACTGGCAGGAGGAATAGATTAGGCTACAGGTTACCATGAAAATTTGTAAAGACATCAATGACATAACACACTCATTAACCTCTGACTCTGATCTTCACCATCACAACTGAACCCTAAAACAACGTCTTAACTCTCACACAGCACAACTCTCAACAGCCATTTAAACCTGCGGGGTCCGGCATGTTTGATCCCCCACGACCCCACAAATACAGTAAAACAAGCCCACACCCACACACCCACCCACACACACACCCACACACACACACCCACCCACACACACACACACACACACACACACACACACACACACACACACACACACAGAGTTGTCTGAGAGTTTCTTTTACAGTGTGTTTGTAATATTTGAATATGAGCCTATATTTAACCATTTTCCTCTGTCGCCCTCCCTCTGCTATCATTGATTTGAAGCAACACACCCCTCTACACCCTCTTTCCTCATGTTACCCAGCCGCCTCCTAACACCACCCCTGTCAGCTCCTTTCATTTGGCCCCACCTGACTCTCTTTATCTATGTACAGTGCGTAGTGTCTGCCGGTTGCTTTATCTCTGGTTTTAGTCCTGGTGTTTCAAAACCACGTTCACTGTGACTTTGTTTTAGCTGAAGAGGACAGCGCCAGTACTCGTCCTCTCCTCTGCCTGGTGACGCACCTTGTACATTTGTTTTCTCATTTGTTATTTCCTACTGGAGCGATTAGGCAAAGTTGTTTTTCCATCACAGCCCACCTTCCTCTCTCTGCTTTGAGGAAGACTAAAGTTTGTGCTCCAACACGGTTGAATAAATCTGACCTAGAAACAAATGGATAGATCGAAATATCTTGTTCATCGAAGATTTTATGAAATTTTATACAAACACACATCTAACGGTAGATGATGAACTTGTTGCGTCGGTGATCCTTTGACTTTTCCTCTAGCGCCACCATCAGGTCAAAATTGCACTTACTCCTGTAGTCCTCTCAGCCTCTGAAAGTGATTTTATTTGATTCTATTCTCTGTTCAGACACTCTCAGATATTCCTCTCGCTGTCTTATAGAGTCTTTCACCACAGTGATTGTGGCTCCGGAGAGAGGATCAAATGTTTACTGCAGGTGAGGCCTGTATGCGACCATCGGGGTGAATAGAGTCAGTTCAGCCTTT
>BRZM01000369.1:45541-92813 GCA_033238685.1 Lates japonicus
ACACACACACACACACACACACACACACACACACACACACACACACAGAGTTGTCTGAGAGTTTCTTTTACAGTGTGTTTGTAATACCTGGAATATGAGCTCTATATTTAACCATTTTCCTGTCGCCCTCCCCTCTGCTATCATTCGTTGATTTGAAGCAACACACCCCCTCTACACCCTCTTTCCTCATGTTACCCAGCCGCCTCCCACCACCCCTGTCAGCTCCTTTCATTTTGGCCCCACCTGACTCTTTATCTATATATGTACAGTATGTAGCAGTGTCTGCCGGTTGCTTCTATCTCTGGCTTTAGTCCTGGTGTTTCTCAAAACCACGTTCACTGTGACTTTGTTTTTAGCTGAAGAGGACAGCGCTGCAGTACTCGTCCCTCCTCCCTCTGCCTGGTGACGCACCTTGTACATTTGTTTTCTCATTTGTTATTTCCTACTGGAGCGATTAGGCAAAGTTGTTTTTCCATCAGCTGTTCACTCCTTCCTCTCTCTGCTTTCGAGGAAGACTCAAAGTTTGTGCTCCAACAGACGGCTGAATAAATCTGACCTAGAAACAGGTCGGATAGACTGAAATATCTTTACAACTATCGGGAAGATTTCTATGAAATTTTATACAAACACACATCTAACCCAGATGATGAATCCTGTTGCGTTTGGTGATCCTTTGACTTTTCCTCTAGCGCCACCATCAGGTCAAAATTGTAATTTACCCTGTAGTCCTCTCAGCTCTCTGAAAGTGATTTTATTTGATTCTATTCTGTTCAGACACTCTCAGATATTCCTCTCCGGCTGTCTGGCAGGAGTCTTCACCACAGTGATTGTGGCTCCGGGAGAGAGGATCAAATGTTTACTGCAGGTGAGGGGTTTGTGTGGGCGTGCATCATCGGGGGTGAACAGAGTCAGTTCAGCCTTCTTCAGTGTGTGTACTGACAATTTCACAAACCAGAGACACAGGCGAGGTTAATTATAGAAGTCCAGTTGGCACAAACCCAGCAGATAGAGCCCTGTTCATATGATATATGTTTCTGAAACCTAAAACAGTTTATATGCAAATAATAAAAAACCATAAAAACAAACAGGGGAGGAACAGAAGGTCCCTTTTCATTTCTCTGAGGGACTTGTGGTGTCTTTGTGTAGCTGAATTGTTCTGTTGTGATGTACCAGCTGGTGAACACAGTGGAGCATTTAGCAGCTAAAGAGACAGATATCTCTCTCAGGAGGAGGAGGAGACCAAACACAGAGCTAAAACAGAGGGAGTGCTGGACTTAGACTCATCAGTATGTTCAACATATCAACTTAAAATGTGATGATAAGTCAGTATTTCTTGTTTCTGTTGCCTTCAAGTGGCCAAAAAATCAGTTATTGCAGGTTTAAGTGTGATTAAAAGTGTTGTGAAATGTGTGTTGTGCAGGTGCAGGCCAGCAGCGGCCAGTTGAGGTACGCAGGTCCAGTTGACTGTGCTGTCAGGCTCTATAAGGAGCAGGGGATCCGCAGTGTCTACAAGGGGACTGTGCTTACTCTCATCAGAGGTACGCTGAGCTGTGGTTTGTGTGTGTTGAACGTTGTGTAACGTCCAACAGAGGAGGTGAGGAGAAAACTTGGATTTACAGCTTCGCGTGTTTGCTCTTCTCTTCCTGTTCCTGTCTCTCAGATGTGCCTTCTAATGGTCTCTACTTCCTGACTTATGAATACCTCAAAAACTTCCTGACACCTGAGGGTCAAAGGTGAGTAACCATGGTTACAGTGAAGACTTGTATAAAGTACAAAGATCTTTTAAATCCTGTAAACCTTTGTTTTATGTGTGTCTGTGTGTCTTTATGTGTGTAGTGTCTCTCAGCTCAGCACTCCCAACATCCTCCTGGCTGGAGGTGTCGCAGGGATATTAAACTGGACGATCGCTCTTCCTCCAGATGTCCTCAAATCCAACTTCCAGACAGGTTAGAGCCCGAGTCAGCGTTAGGCTACACACTGTGCTCTGTACAAAAAAACAGCATGTTAGCTTAGCTTAGCATAAAGACTGGAAACAAGGGGGAACAGTTAGCCTGGCTCTGTCTGAGGGTGAAGCCACTGATTAAGTGTTGAGCAGTTCACTTGAAAAATGTGTCGATCATAACTGAAAAAGTAATAACATTACTTAACTTATTATTTACTAGGAAAAGTAAATAGTTACATTACCTCTGCATGTAAATATGCAAGTATATCATAGGACTTGTTACAATAAAGGTCCGCATATCAAGGTTCATGTCATTTTATTTCTTTTTGAAATAGTTTTATGACATGATCACGACCAAAGTTTGTCTTGTATCATAAAAAAGACAGTTCACTGTTCATCTGATGCATCTTTAATAATAATAATATATTGTATGCTGCATTTTTTTATCTAAAAGTTTAAAGCATTTCTTACTAACACATATAAAAATACAGACAATGTTAGGTTGAAATGATTAAGGAGAAAAATCCTTAATGGGGGAAAAATGGACAAAACCCTCAGGAATATATTACATTTTATTTATATTTTGTAAGCCAATCCTAATCCTTCTCACTCTGCCTGTACAGTAGTCTCCATCTAAGCTGCAGGTTTAGGATCAAACTGGAGTCCAGATACTGACAATAAACCTCAGATCACATCCATCTACCTCTGCTGGAAAACGTGCTGTATCCTACACACATGAAGTCTGAAAGACTCTAACTTTGTGTGTTTGTAGCTGCAGACGGGAAGTACAGAGGTCTGCTCGACGTCCTGAGAACGCTGCTTCGAGAAGAAGGACCTACAGGCCTCTATAAGGGCTTTAACGCTGTCTTCCTGCGAGCCTTCCCTGCCAACGCGGTAACACTCACCTCTTATTTTACTCTCATACTCTACTCTGATATTTCTACTCCTGTACTGCCTGATAACTCCTTCCTCTCCTCCTCCTCCTCTCTCTCTCAGGCCTGTTTTCTGGGGTTTGAGGTGGCACTAAAGGGATTAAACGCACTCGCACCCAGTTGGTGAAATGATCCAGTTTGTAATGAAGAGGCCTCAGTCTGGACCAGAACAGACAAAACTCTCCTCTGAGTCACATCTGTTTCTTTGTACCTCAAACTGTGTGTCATGTCACATTTCAGGACGGTGAAATGTGAGGAATCTTTTGTATTCTTAAATGTATTTTTACATTTAATTTTACAAATTAATTATTTTAATTGTCATCCTTTGCAACCATGATTTTATTCTCACTTTTTGTGAGCAACGCACATGCACATTTACGAATGTATGATTTTTAAGTGTTTACAAACTATTTATGATGTTTGTACAATAATAAATTTAGCCCCATTTAGTTTAATATGGATTTAAAGATGTTCTTACAGATTTACAGGCTCTGCCATAAGGTTTGGTCTGTGCACAGGCAGCGGGGGAGTTTTATAAGCTTTGTGAATAAAATGTTTGAATAAAGAGTTTTGGATTTGCCATAGAAATAATATGTGTCCACTGTTTACCACACAGCTGGATAGTCCCAGTCCTGTCTTATGGATGTAATGTTATACTCACATGCTGCATTTTCTAAAAAATGAATCTGTGTTTAATCAAATAGTCTGGCTGGTTTCTGGGATTCGGGCCTAAACGTACTGAGGGGATACACAATATGTTGGGCTTTTGAGGACTCAACAGCTCATTTTTGCCCCCTAGTGGGTAGTAGTGATTTACCCCTGCCTTTCTGCCTCAGTTCAACTTTAACCCCAGATCCAGGCAGCAGATGTGGAGGCAGAGATCTTTATTGATCAAACATTTACACTGGTGTTGTCATGCAGGAAATAAAAAGGGAAGTGGTAGTATTATTATTTACTGTATAGGAGGCTGTTATAAGTCAAAAGAAGGACAAGTAGCCTCATCATGATAACAACTGGTTGTGTACATAGCTGACTTCATGCACATGTGCTTTAAAACAGATTTTAAACTGGATGATGGTATAATATCCAACATGTCCAACACATGTTTTTATCTTCTATAAAATTCTGTATTATTAACACAACATTCATCACTATTTAACCATCATTTATTCCAGGTTAATTCTCCACAAAGTGAAGCTCAAAAACAGGGACAGGAGGTTTAGAGGAACTTCACCTTTGGCCTAGTTCACAGCCTCCATTACCCACAAACCCTCACTTCTCAGCGCGGAGCGGGTTGTTGACAAAACACTAAGTCGTTACCGTTATTTTTTTAAGCTTTAACCGGAGAGAATAATGTGAAAAACAAAATAGTTCTCGCTACGTACAAAATATCTGGACAGCGATGAAGTTAAAAGACATTATCCGTGAAGACTACAATACCCACAATTCTGTGTGAGTGGGATTTCAGTTCCGGTGTCGGTGACCATCAGGCTGTCAGCCGGAGAAAGGTGAAGTTGAGGTAAATGTTTGAACTTGTGATGTTTTCTTGAGTTTTTTGAAGTTATTAACGTGTTTAAATGTTTTACATACGGTCTCATAGAACCACACACCGCGTTATCTGTATGTTAAAGTCAATTAAAGGCCGTTTGTTGGTCAGTTTGACCCGTTAACAGAGAATATAACTGTTGAATGAGTGTGTCGGTGCAGCTGCTGTGTAACGTTCAAGCTAAAACTGCGGCTCATCCTGTGATAACCGCTTTATGACTCTGTTTTATTACAGCTCAAACGGTTTATGTCTCTAATGCTGAGTGAACTGTAGCTAGCAGGCTAACATCAGCTAGCTAACTCTGAGTATTTTGACAGCTGGATGTGTGGGGAGGAGATATAACTGAGATGAACTGATTAAAAATAAGGCATTCAGGTGGTATTATGTTTCCATGCTGCATGTTCCTAATTAAATCCGTGTTTAATCAAACATTCAGCAAACTACTAACATTTCCCTCTCCACCTCCTCAGAGATGAATATTTGCTGGTTTCTGTGATAATAAACATATGAGTGATCAAGTTAAGACATTTATTAACTGCTGAACTGATAAAGAAAATAATGATTAGCTGCAGTGTGTTACAGAGCAGAGGCTCAGGGGCCTCTGTATAAAGTGACTGGGTAAAACTACTGCAGAGAGATGAAGAAATGAACCACAAAACAAGTTAATGACAGAAAAGACACAAAACAAGTAAAAACGAGCACATTAAGATACAGTCTGATGAGTGTCGGGCCTTTTACATGTCTGTGCACAGACATAGACAACATCCATGGTTGCAGGTATCTAGGCTGAAAACACCACAGGGTGATCAGATCCAGTTTTAAACCACTGTAAGTTCTGCCTTAGCTTCCCCTGTTTAAACTGCAGCTAAGACTCTCATATCATCAGTGCCACACAAGAATTTAACATGCTCAGACGATGAGTAAGCTAAGTTTGTTGCCCTGTTTGTGTTGTGTCAGGTTAGTGTGTGTGGATGTAGTGTGGGTGGAGAGCCGTGATGCCCCTGGAGGTCAGATGGCCGTTCCCACATTGCCCTGCTTTGGCATGGAGGATCTCCAGCTCACTGGTCATGGGCATGGTGGGCTCCTACTCCTACTTCTGGACCAGTAAGTTTATAATATATATGTACATGTTCACACACACACCAAGAATATTCTCACTCTCTAACACAGCTGCGTCTTGTTGTGCCGTCCTCCCTCCTAACCTCTCCGTCTTCAGAGTACATGAACTACTTGACGGTCCACAACCACGAGGTTCTGTTGAACCTGATTGACCAGAGACCGTCTGATACACCCCTCATCACCCTGTCCAATCACCAGTCCTGTATGGATGACCCACATATCTGGGGTAAGGACAGACGCACAGTCTGAAATCAAACAGTCTTTTCTGGTCGGCAGCATCAGAAATAACGGCGTCTGTTTGCGACAGGTGTGCTAAAGCTCAGGCAGCTGTGGAACTTCAACAAGATGCGGTGGTGAGTTTTATCACTTCTACACCACATTCAGTCATTTGTTTGGTTTGATTTTCTGGATAATGAGTGGCTCCCCTCCTGTGACCGGACAGGACCCCGGCAGCTTCCGACATTTGCTTCACAAGGGAGCTGCACTCTGGATTCTTCAGCCGTGGGAAGTGTGTTCCCGTCTGCAGAGGTGAGTGTCACACTGTTGTTCGTATGATCCCCAAAACTCTGTCTCACCGTCTGCTGAATGAGGCGCGTACGTGATGTGTTCTCTTCAGGCGATGGTGTTTACCAAAAAGGTATGGATTTCATCCTGGAGAAACTGAACAGAGGAGAATGGGTGCACATTTTCCCAGAGGGTATGTAAACCTTCCTTCACTCTGCTCTCTTTTTTATTACAGTGGAGAATAAACACTTCCTGTTTTGTTTGTCGTTTAACAGGCAAAGTCAACATGACTGAAGAATTCATACGATTAAAATGGGGTGAGCACGGTGCATGTTTTCATCTGTTTGTACCACTGTAATAACACGGTGTATCGACAGGTGTGTGCCTGTCAATGTAAACATTTCTGCTTGGTGTTTTAGGTGTGGGTCGGCTGATAGCAGAGTGCTCCCTCAATCCCATTATCCTGCCACTCTGGCATGTGGGTGAGTGATCCACCACCACATACGACAGCACACTGTCCTCACATGTCCTGTTTCACTGCTTTTAAAGACCAGGTCTGCTACACTGTAGACACAGGAACCTCCAGGAAGCATCAGAAAATGTATAGAAAATCAACACATCACATGTTTCTGAATTTTTAGATTGAGTAGGTAACTGCTTCAGGTTTATCTTCATTGCTTCTGGCAGTATGTTTGGGGCATTGTTCTGCCTGTATTTGAGAGATGACAGTAGAGAGATGACAGGAAGTGAGAGGAGGGATAGATGGAGACTGACGTGAATTAAAGGCTCTGATCAGAAACACAGCACTGCGACAAATCCCAGTGGGTCACCAGCACACAGACGTCCATCAGGAGGATGTTGGTGCTGAGGAAACACTGATTTCTCTATTTGTGTCCTGCTTTCATCTCAGGTTTGAGTGATGTTCTGCCTAATGTGACGCCCTACATTCCTCGGACTGGCAAGGTAAGAACGCTCACATCTTATTCATCGCAGCTTCTTGTTACCTGTGAGTGACTGTAGTTGTAAGCGGTGGTTTTCCTTTCAGAGAATCACAGTCCTGGTGGGGAAACCGTTCAGTGTGAAAGAGCTTGTTGAATCCCTCCGAGCTGAGAACAGGAGCCAGGTGAGGACAGTTCACTTTTCTGCTTAGAACAAAATAACAAAATGATCAATCAGCTTTCAGCAAAGTTTCTAAAAAGTTTCTTTCACTAAATTCTTTCCCAATTTCAGTTGGAAATGAGGAAGACTTTGACTGACTTCATCCAGGCGGAGTTTCGGAGCCTGAAGGCCCAGGCCGAGGCGCTCCATGTGCAGGTCCACACCAAGTCCTGAGTCCCAGCCGTCCTGCTTTTGCCTGCTACACTCCTCACAGCCAACCAGACTGACGATCCTTTACCCTGAAACTGAGGGTAACACGCTGAGAATACAGGACAGTTTGTACCTCGCTCTTCTGGTATCCACTCCCGTCCTTCACCCTGCTGGAGCTCCCACACCTCCACACTTTGAATCCACTGAGTCATGACAGACTGAAGAACAGTTACGCTGAGTTGTGATCACGATCGACAACAGAAACTCCTTTGTAATTCAGCCATCGTTTAAAGAGCAGGCATGTTTTTACTCAGTTAGCACGCTGAGTTGTTTGGGTCTGGTCCAGTCCACTGCCTCAGCAGGAACAGTTTAGACAGTAGATAGGTGATTGTTGATTACTTGAATTCATACCGGTCAGTGCTGAGTGACGAAGAGTGAAGATCTTGAATGTCTGTATCCTTTAGACTGAATTTCTACAGTAGATAAAGCATGAGGTATGATTGAAGTTACTAATTTAACTCGTTATTTGAGCTGCTCAGCTGCATTCCAGCTGTTATCTCACTGGTATCATCAGTTCAGCCCAGTGTCTGAGGAGTCACATCAGTTTTAGACGATTCTGCGCCTCATGATTTAAGCCCAGTGCCAACACAGGAAGTAACGCAAGGAGGAGAAAACAAAATACAAGTCTCTGTAACTGACTGAGGGAGTGAAGTTACGCTGTTGGTCAGTTACTCTGTCAGAATGATTTGCACAGTCCATTCATATACCATGTTTTTACCTCGTCTTGTGATCCAACTGCTGAATCCGTTTACACAACAGCCAAACAAATGACGTTTTAATGAAGAAGCAGCCAGTAATCTGTCTTTTTGCATCATGTCATGAGCGACCACGCTCATCACTGTGGCTGCTCCATCTGGTCCCTGTCATATTTAAACCCAGTCCAGAAATGATTGTTGTCTTGTATTTCCTGTGGCTGTTTCACAATAAAAGCCTGCCTCTGTTTTGCTTTTAATCTGAAGCAGCTGGAAATGTGAGTATTTAGTATTAGTAGTAACTTCATGTAGAAAGCAAGAATTTTAAAACCATTGGCACTGGGTGTAAAATAAATAATAGTTATTGATCACAATTCAGAGCTCTGCAGAATCGTCCAGTACTGATGTTCTTGTCTGACGTTGCATCAACCTGTTACCCTGACTTTCCACGAAGCTGCTGTTTGTTTAAATACAAAATATTAGTATGCAGTGTGCTCCACTGTACATATGGAGTGATATAGATTTATAATTAGACTTATGAATTTCTAATCTGCTGAAGACGTTCATCAGGAAGTCAGGAAATACCACACAGTTAACTGTTCATCAGAAACAGCCATGCAGAGTAAATGACTGTTAGGATATGACAGTGATAACTACCATCTTATATTTTGCTTTTATTTCGTCCTCGCAGCTTTAAATCAGGTGACTGCTCAGTCGTGCTGTTGCTGACGTCACCATGTGCATCTCTCTACTTCCTACCCTCAAATCAAGTTTGCTAATTATTTCTTTTCTGTTGAGAATTTTCTTTTTTCAGAAGTTTTTCTGTTGATCCCTTCAGCCTCTGAATGCTATTACAGATGTATAGAACTTATTTTATCACAGAGATCAGTGGCTTTTATAAGGGAGACAAAGGCCAGGGCTAAGTGATCTGTGGTGTTTTTTATAAATGCCTTACTTTCCACTCTTTCCTACTGTATGTGAATGCCAATAAAGTATTTGACTTTTCTAAATTTGAATAATGTACCGCTTGACTGGTGAGAGCACTGCCATTTGACCTGTGTGAACCTTCACCTTTCAGCCCTCAACTGATTAAATACACCAAACAGCAAATGATGAAAATGTCATTAGCCACGTTAATGACAAAAAATATATACAAGAAATATCACTATGTTGTTTTCTTCAATGGTGGATTTTTTGAGCTTTTTCTCTGAAAGCAGCTTCCTGCTGCAGCAAAAAAACAAGACTGATGGCAGTGAAAGTGAACCAGAACAGTAACGACACAAAACAATTAAAAAGAGATGCAAAACAAATAAAAAAAGATACACAAAATATACATGATTTAACACAAACTGATTACAGAGAGATGTAAAATGACTGGAAAGAGACAAAAATGAGTTACAGAGGTACGACTTGACACAAACTGACAGAAAATCGGTAAAAAAAAATAGACACAAAATGACAGACAAGATTCAAAGTAATTAAAAATAGATGCAAAACAACTAAGAAGAGACACAAAACGAGTAAAAAAAAGATGTACAGAGATCCAAAATGAGTATGATTTGACACAAAGGTGCAAAACAACCAGACAAAATAAGTAAAAACAGATGCAGAGACAAAACATGAGGATGACTCGACAAAAAAAGACAAAACAACGGAAAAGACACAAAACAAAACAGATGAGCAGGGGCCCATTGTACGTGGGAACCGTTACGCTCCTGTGTGTTACAGCATTTGATGTCCCCCGCTGCAGAGAGCTGAGGAGGAGGAAGCAGAGCAGCATCTTCTTCACCCACCGTCACGTGACCTCACTGTACTCGACGTCACGTCACCTGCTGTCAGAGACCGCAAAGATGGCGTCGGAAGGGACACTGCAGCGGAGCAGCATCTCTGCGGCTTTGGCCGTTTTTCTCGGTTTATTAAACGTACTGAACACGGGAAACTGCGACGAGCAGGTGCCGCTGCTTCTGTGGACCAGCGAAGGGTGAGCAGCGAAGATGTTTTTCCTCTCACAGAGGCGGTTTCATGGGTTAACGGGACCTGACGCTCTTATTACCGTTTGGCTAACGGTTAGCGGCGTCGGTTGATGATTTTGAGATGGAAAATGACCTCAGTACATCTCTGTTAGAGTATAAATTAAACACAGACACGACTGTGGTTCATGCTAGTTCATTAATGATTAAATAATTAAAATACGGTGAGGTGACATGAGAATATACCTGTAATCCTAATGAATGTCAGGTGTCATATCACCTGTCATCTGACGTTAGCGAGCCGTTTACTGAAGCTGTGTGAAACATGACCAGTGAGATGTGTGTGTGTGTGTGTGTGATATTTTATCAGCCTGAGTTAATTAAAATACCTTTCATTCATTTTAAAGCCAAATGTATCCACATTACACCTGATAAACCACCACCCCGGGGCAAAGAGCTGAACCCTACAGCTGAAATAATCAGAGGATTAATCAATGAACTGATGTAGTCCTCCACAGTATCAGACTGGAGGAATCATTTAGTCCTTTTGAAAAGTAAAATTTACCATTTTTCATAACGTGGTTTCAGGGAGTAATTACATACATACATACATACATACACTGAACAGTCATTGATTATTAAAGAAAGTGATTGTCAGATGTGAAAGTAATTGCCTCAAAAGCCCTTAGAGTTTCTCCAACTTTATACTTGTACTACACTACATTTCAGAGGGATATTATACCGCTGTACTCTGTTACATTTAGCTGAGAGCTGTAGTTACTTGATGATTGGGATTTTAAATACAAAACAGAAGCCCCAAATTATATCTCTCTTCTTTCAAACTGAAGGTGGTGTTTTAAAGGTATTTGCCATCTGGATGACAAAAAAATTCAATTCCAAATTCAACTTTTCTGCATAATAGATATAATGTATTGCCTGTTTGTAAAATTGTGACTGTATTTCCCATTCAGACAGATAAAATTAATGTATGTCAATGCTCTTTTTGAAAAATATTAGTAAGTTATATTGAGTGAAAATCTAAAATATTGTTAAGAAACATCAATATAAACCAAAATATTGGTTTACACTGTACAAATCAAGGAATAACATGTGCCATTTCCAGTTACAGGTTTTTTGTCTGGATTAGGAAACGAGCTGCAATTTGAGAAACAAGTTTTTATTTATTTATATATTTATTTTACCATGCAGCTAAGTGAATATTTTCTTTGTCTTGATGGTTAGAGGAGTCTTTGATGATTCTTGAAATACTTCAGAACAGCTGAAGTGATCATGTATCTTTAAGGAGAAAATCAGATGCTCAGCCCTGTGATTTAAATATAACACAGGAGCAAACTGGGTCTGTTGTAGATTATGATGCAGTGGTAAAGATTAAACTAACCAGCAGTAATTGAATAGTTAATATTCACTCCACCTAAAGCAGCTACAACTTTAAAATGCTCCTGACATGTTCACACATTCAGAATAATAATCCGATAATACTCTTGTTGCATAATGAATGTTTTTCCTTTTTGCTGGTACAGGTCTTGTACTCTCACCTGAGTAAGATATTGAAAGCATGTGGTTTAACATGGTTGTTTGACCTGGATACTTATATTCTCCACCTCCACCAGGATCTCTCTGCCCACTCAGACCCCTCCCACCGCCGGTCACATCGTTGGGCAGCAGCAGCTCACCTCGTACCTGGAGACAGCTCTGAATGTGGGTCCACGAAATGTAGTGCTGTTCCTTCAGGACAAGGTACACACACACACACACATTACATTACAAGAACTCAAGGTTAAAATAGAGACTGTCTACTTTCTGTGATGGTCTTGAATGATTAAACCATGACCAGGTTGCCTAGTCAGATATGTCCATCACAGTTTCCTCCTCTCCCTGTGTGTACTCCAGATGAGCATGGAGGACTTCACCATGTACGGAGGAGCTTTTGGAAACAAGCAGGACAGTGTTTATCCAAACCTCGAGGTAAGATGAATTGACCATGTAGACCAGTGTAACCTCTCACTCCCTCATTATCTGTTTCTCCTGTTTGACATTCGTTGTGTTTTGTCTCTCCTGTGTCACAGGGGGCTCTGGTGTCCTCGTCCTCCCCCCTGGTCTTACCTGCTGTGTCCTGGCCCGCCTCCAACGCCGTGATTGGCCAGCTCCAGGACCAGTTAGAAACCTCCCCTCTGTACATGGACCCCGAGACACTGAGCCAGCTGAGACTGAATGCCTCCTCACCGGCCCTGCTGGTGTTCAGGCTGCCCTACGGCATTGGGTGAGTTCAGTCATCACAGGCAGCAAACATCAGAGGATAAAGTTTATACTGACTGTGATACCAGCAAACTGGTTTAAACCTGTTTTGTTCCTGTAAAGATACTATTTGTATGCTTCACTTTGTTAATGTTGATTTAATTCCATTTTAGTTGATTGTTAGTCTTTAGGTTTTAGTTAACAACCAATGAAAGACACTTCATTTTTCATCAGTGAATCTTTTATTTATTTATTTTATACAGTATTTTATTACATGATGTGTTCAGAGCATCTCAGGCCGCAGCTGTCACCATATTTGTTGTGTACAGTTAAAGTCTGTTGCCAGGTTAATGGAAAGATTGAAATAGTTCACACAGTGTTCATGTCACTGCTCTGCAGTAACACAACAGACTCAACTCTCCTCATGAATCATTATCATTGATTAATTACAGGTTGTTTCTCTGGATATGATGAGGTTGTTTCATCAATATGAATGTTGTCTGATTCTGATTTTTGATTTTGTTGTGCTACTCTCCACTTTCTGTTTTTGTCTGTATCTCATTGTTGTCTCGTCTGACTTTGTTGCAGGGCTGATCTGATGTCAGCTAAAGAGGTTCTCAGTGGAAACGGTGAGTCTGTCATTTAACCTTTTTAACCTGTTTTATGTTGTCACATAAAACTGCTCTGCGTCAACAGTATGAGTTTTATACAAACCTATTCACACAAAATTTTCAGATGAGGTGATTGGTCAGGTGTTGAGCATCATGAAGAGCCAGTCTGTTCCATACACAGCCATTTACACAGCCCTGCGGCCCTCCAGGGTGAGTCCAGCCTCTTCTCTGTTAATGTGTGTTTCATTTGAACACGTCTCTGTTGTTCTGCAGCAGTTTTGAATTCTTTCTGTCTGTGCACAGGAGGCAGCGTCTCTCTCTATGGAGGCAGGTCTGGGTGGAGGACGCTCTCTGCTGCAGTCCAGAGGTGGATACAGGGAGAGGGAGAGAGAGCGGGAGAGGCAGCGGAGGATTAAAGAGAAGGCTGGGATCTACGCTCCAGTGGAGTTTAAGGTGGAATAACATGGTTTCATCTTTTTATGGCATTTGATTCCTACCTGGTTTTACCCAACCTTAGAGCCACAGACAGAGGAGGGAAGTCAGAAAGTGTTAGGAGACGTTGTTGGTTTATTAAAAATAAATAAATAAAAAATCACCAGCCTTCACCTTCTTAGATCTCAGCTCCTTGACCTCTCATCTCCCCCCTCGGCTTCTGTTCTCTCTTTGTGCAGGAGGGGGAGGAAACCTGTATCCTCCTGTGGGCCAAAGGCCTGTCGGTGAAGATCCTTCGGAGCGGTCGCTGGGAAGAGCATGACCTGACCCCGTCTACCTTTGGGGAGGGTGTCAGCCCAAAACTCCACGGCTCAAGCTGCGACAAAATCAAAGCAAAGTAAGATCATGGTTTTAATGTACTGTGGGGCTGAATCCTCTGGACTACGTCTAACTTCTCACAGGCTTAGTTATAAGTCTGTGCATGGAGGCAGTAGTGATAAAAGTATATGATGCATAGATGTTATTTCACCTTTGTTTTTGTTCTTTCTCACATTTCATGTTTGGTTTTTTGCAGGTTGGTTCTTAATTATGAGAACGTTCTCGGCCACCGCAGCTTTAAACTGATGTAAGTCTGCACAACATGGATGCATCACACTCATGAGCACAGTTTAGATTTCTGTATCTTATGTCCTCTTTAATTTAGAAATAGAAATAATACTAGTGGACATGGATCAATGCAGAGCACCATCTTCAGAACCCTTCAAAAATCTGCATATTTATGTGTGTGTGTGTGTGTGTGTCGACGTCCAGCTTTGCCATGAGCCAGCGTCACTACAAGGTGTCAGCCCGCCGCTGGTTCACACTCGACGCCGTGGAGCTGGAGTACGATGGGACCAAAGCCACATTCAACGGCAGCAGAAACATTTACGCCCCGGCTGAGTACTCGTACCGCTGCGAGTCCGTCACCAGCTTCCGTTGGCCACTGCTCATCCCACGCTCATCCAAAGATCCAGCCAATCAGTGGAGGGTCTCTTTTGAAGACTTCCAGGTAAGATGGTGATTTTTTTCCCTTTAATAATGTTGTATATTAAATACTTTAGAATAGCAAGAGGTTTTCTGCATTCATTGGTGGTCTGATCTTCATCTGAGTCACAAGCCAATCAGCCTTTACAGTGATTAACAAGGTCACCCCGTCTTTAACGTCCCCTCCACAGATCCAGGGCTTTAACGTGACCGGCAGTGAATTCTCCTACGCCAGTGACTGCGCAGGCTTCTTCTCTCCTGGTATCTGGATGGGTCTGATGACCAGTCTTCTCATGGTCCTGGTTCTCACCTACGGCCTGCACATGATCATGCAGCTCCGCACGATGGACCGCTTCGACGACCCCAAGGGCCCGGCCATCTCCGTGCCCCAGACGGAGTAAGCACACCCTGACTTCACCCTCCATCGTTCCTCCTTTCTGTCCCTCCACTGCTCCTCTCACTGCAATGCTTCCACTCCCACCCTGTTCATGCCTCCTCCCATTCATCTGTAGTTGGGCATTATACAGAATAAGTAGTGATGTTGTCAGAATAAGGGTTTATCCATCACATAACATGTTAGTTTATGCCTTTTAAAATGTGCATCCTGAGACTGAAGGGTCTGGTTTTCAGGTCGTCTGTGCCTCTCGTGTTTTAGCTTCATATTTGAGTTCCTGTTTCTCTTACAGTGAATTTTTATGTGACCAGGAGACAGTAAGACTTTGTGTTGGAGGTTTTAATGCAAATCTTTAACTATAACAATATTTACAAAAAATGCCATGTCCACTATTATTCATACCCCTAAAAATTATTGCAGTTCTTGAGAAAATACAAACTTCTTTACTAGTTCAAATGGTCCTGGTAACTTCTACCAAGTCCTAGTGCAGGGGTCATAATTCTAGAGGCTAGAAATATTTGAAATAAATGAATCAAACTGGTCAGACTGTTCTGATACCTCTGGTCTGAGACCTTTTGACAGACCGGTCCATTGTGATTGTAAGAGAGAGAGAATGAAATAGCTAAAAGAAGAAATCGTATGGTGAGAGGCCAGGAAGAATCCAGAGCAGACACTGCTCAAAGCCGGTCTCCATGGACGCCGACCAAGACGGACTCCAGTTGGCCAAAGAACAACGGTGAAGCATTCAACCCCAAGAGGACCATCGCCACAGTCAAGCATGGTGGTGGGAATATAACGTAATGTATTTTTCAGCCAGTACACAGAAAGCAAGTAAACAGCATCATGAGGGAAGAGGATGACATTAAGATTCTGGAGGAAAACATGAGGCAGGAGCAGCCCAGAGTCCAGAACTAGATCCTGTCAAAAGACCAGAGTGATGGTGAGGAAGACCTGGAGATCATCAGAGGAAGCTGAAACTGTTTGAAACTGTGATGGAAAATAAAGGCTTTGCCACTGATTACTGGAAAGGATCTGAAGAATTTTGGACACAAATTTTTTTGTAAAAATGTAAAAAAAAACTTTTACATTTATTTCTCCAGCACAATGTCTTTCTATGTCATGTCTAACCAGAGGAAACCTACTGATCAAGTCAGTAAGAATAACTTCAGGCTTAACTGAACCTGAGATGTTTGAGAAGCCCAGTAACACTTTCCACTGTTATCAAAGAATCTGAAAGACACCTCGAACCTCCTGGATAAAAAATAATGTGAGATTTCTACCCATTTGAATTTGCTAGCTGGAAATGACATTTGTTTTTATACGATGTGAACCAAATCTAAACATCCTGCTTCTATTTATCCATATATAAATGTTACTTTATATTTTTCCATTAATCTCTTTTATTGTGCAGCTAAGTGAATATTTTTTCATCCTGATGGTCGGAGGAGTCTTTGAGGATTCTGGAAATAGCTTCAGAGCAGTGCTGAGATCTTTAACACTCTAACTCCAATGTAACACTAACACGAGAGGCACAAACTGGATCAATCACGTTCCACATTAAAGGGATACAGCTGTACATATGGGGACAGAAATAACTTATGAAAAATGAAATGAATTATGAAAAGCTATTTATTGGTGAAACTACTGTCATTTGTGTTTACAATTGTGTCTGTGAGTAGAAATGTAGTTGTTGAATGAAGGGAATACGTTTTCTGTTTGGAGGATAGATCAGTCATATCCGTTCAGTTTAGGTCAAAGGGACATTTGGATGTTTTGAAATGAATAACATGAAATACAGCGTTCAAAGTCAACACATTCCCAGTTGTTTTGCAGTAATCCTCATGGTCGTCTTAACTTTTCATTTTGAACAATATTGTTTTTCTCTCGTAATCAACATGAACATTGTATTTCTCAACTGACGTGCACTGAAATATGCTTAATGTGAAATTGTTATTTTTCCGTTTGTTAATTTATTTTGTTTTGATTTGTAGTGAATATCAATGATGTAAGGTCCTGGGTTTGGTCCTGTGTCGTGCTGCTGCTGTGACCCCAATAAAACATCTGTGAAAACTGAAGTTTCATTTGATTTTCTGTTATTATGTATTTGTTTTATACAGAGATTCATCATGGCTAGTTTCAGAATATAGTGGCATCAAATGACACCTCAGTGTGGGAGCAGAGTGAGAATGACAGAGGCTCCATTCTCCCTGTTACACTGAACCATCACTATGATTCTGAAGCTGAGATTTTAAGATTAAACACTTATAATAATGTTATTTAATATTTATTTTCTAATTTAAGCAAATTACATTTCTTTACAACTTCTCCATGAATGTCAGCTTCAAGATATTTAGTCTAAAATATCAGATCTGAGGTCTGCAGTAGCTACTTTTGGGCCTTTAATTACTACAGTACTGTACAAGAACACTTTTATTGTATGTTACAGAAATATTACATCATTGACCTCAGTGGTACAAACAACTTTGGGCTATACTGTGATTGTGAGTGTTTTAAATAAGACTGGATACACTGTCGATGCAAGACAGGTTTATTTGAAAAGCACAATGAAAGTAACAAGCAGACAAAACAGAGAAGGGAATGAAACTGCAGCAGAGAAAATCAAATTTCATTTCATTAAATTCATCTTTTTCTTGATTTGCTGTGTTTACACTATATGGCCAAAAGTATGTGGACGACCCAGTTGGCACTGGCCTGGAACGAGATACTCAACCCTCACACATTTCCTTTTGGCTTTATGCTGTGTGTAGAATCTGAACTAGTTGATAGGTTTCTTGATTATGTTAGAATGCATTTCATGCAAAGCATTAATATTGTGATGTTACTGTGGTTTTAGTGACATGGTTGAATCTCAGCATCTGCAAAAGAACAGATAAGATGTTGACTTTAGACACCTGAATAAAGGAGTCCATTCTGGAAATAGTTTGACAAAAATAATCTAAACTCGTGGTCCACTTTCTAGCATTTTTGTCAGAATTATGCACTTTGCTAAACCAGATTCTGCATGGAATTTTCAAATGCACCACAGAATATCTCCAGCAGAACAGAACAAAGCAAACTGAACCTTTGAGCTACTCACATTGACATGAGTAAGCCACCTCCAGGTACTTGTACGTGCCGACACAGGGGTCTCCAAACACTGAGTTGCTGGCGCTGACAGTGCAGCTGGTTTTCCCATCACAGCTGAGGATGCAGAGCGATGTGAGTGAGCACAGACTTGAATGTGAACTGAAGACTGGGAAACATGGGTTAGGGTTAGGGTTAGTCACCTTTCAGCAACTTTGGTTGCGGCTCCTGAGCATTTGACGTTTTGGATCTGAGAGGGAGGTCGTCCAGCGGCACATGTGGTCTGGTCATGGCGTCCATAATTAGCACCGTGGACAGATATAACCTGCCCTCCATCTGAGAAAAAGTGGACCAAACGTTGGAGAGGTAAAGAGGAGAGAAATGGAGGTCAGGTAACACACCGAACGTACAGAAAAGAAAATGTGACCTTACCACACTTCAGCTTTGCCTCAGACCCCTCACATGCCACAGTGTGGACTGTCAAAGAACATTAACAAGAAACATTAGGACATCCCAGTTATTAAACTGCAGTCATGAGAGAAATGTGGGTATTACATCATTGATTTTTATATTGCATGAAATTTTCCTTTCTACTCTTGCACCACAGAATATCTCCAGCCAAACAAAACAAAGCAAACTGAACCTTTGAGCTACTCACATTGACATGAGTAAGCCACCTCCAGGTACTTGTACGTGCCGACACAGGGGTCTCCAAACACTGAGTTGCTGGCACTGACAGTGCAGCTGGTTTTCCCATCACAGCTGAGGATGCAGAGCGATGTGAGTGAGCACAGACTTGAATGTGAACTGAAGACTGGGAAAGGTTTGTGAAAGATCGTGGTCTGGTTTAATAAAAGAAAGTTCACAGTGACTTCAAACACAATTTTTATGCAGGGGACTCTGGATACAAACACTTGGTCGTGTGCTTTGTGTGCCCACCATCAACCCCCAAACTGCATCCTTGCAACTCTACCTACCTATCTACCTTGCCGCCTACCTACAGAGCAGCAGGACGCAGACTGCACTTCACTTAACGTCCACAGGTGTCAGTAATAATGAGCGTTTTCAGATTTCTACATACAAAACATTTAATAAATGTATGTTTTCAATTGAAATTAATCAGTTTGAAACTCACAAAAAAAAGGAAAACTCATGCCCATGTACACGATATCAATAGATTACATTTCATGACTATTTCTCAAACTGCCATGAGAGTGACAAACTGCACCTTTCAGCAACTTTGGTTGCGGCTCCTGAGCATTTGACGTTTTGGATCTGAGAGGGAGGTCGTCCAGCGGCACATGTGGTCTGGTCATGGCGTCCATAATTAGCACCGTGGACAGATATAACCTGCCCTCCATCTGAGAAAAAGAGGTTTATCACATTAATCCACAAAAATACAGGAGAAATTTTAATAATAAATAAATAAAAAGGAAGAAAAAGTGATCTATAATCTTACCACACTTAAGGTTTGCTGAGAAGTTTTCACAGGTGACACTGTGGACTGTCAAAGTAACATGAATAACATTAGAAACTGCACTTATCAAACTTATTTACAGACAAAGGAAGGAAATGTTCTGATGCTCCAGGTGTTTGTGTAACTGGATGGATGTTTGTGATTATTAAATAATGTGCAGTTTTGAAATGAATGCTGGTTTAATATTTATGAGGTGCCATAAAATTTCCTACCGATTTAATTTTCTGACAACAGAAACTAAAAAAAGACTGAGCAGTCGTTTAACTCAACATCGTCATCTCTTGTTGGCTGTTCTTCTCTCTCTCAACTACAAACATGAAAAACTAGTTTAGCTGTGTGAGTCTGCATCACTGTGGACTGATCAACACATGTTTGCAGGGATGAACTGACTGTGCAAACAGTGGTTAATGCCTTTCATTCTGACCTCACCCACAAGTTAAACACGGTAACATCACGTTGAACTTTAATTATAGGATAGACTAACTGATGCATGTAAAAATATGGCTGTTGGTAGAGGAAACATCACTGTCAATGTGTAATCAATTTATTTGTCAGAGCTGACAGATTGACCCTATTAGCTGATTTTGATGAGGAAAACAAAGTTCCAAAAACGTTTTCACATAACATAACAACATAACAACATAACATAACATAACATAACATAACATAACATAACATAACATAACATAACCACAGTCACGAATTAAAAAAAAAAGCACAATTCACATTTAATGTAAATCCATATAAAGTGGCATTAGACAACTTATTTGGTTTAAACTTGTCTTTTTTTTTTTTTTTACTGGTGATTGCGAAATGAAATGGCTGTAGAATAGCGACACAGTAGTGCTTTAGATTCTTTCGGTCTGCCTCCTAGCGTGACGCTTCGCGGTCAATGGCAAAAATGAAGAGCGCAAAGTTACTGCGCATGCGCAACCCAAGCAGGAAGAGCAAAGCCTTCTGTTGTCACCGGCAGTTAGGTAGCTTTCCCCCAGGTAGCGGTGATGGCGGGCGGTGGAAACTCTACGCAGCAAAAGAAAAGTCAGAGACAGAAATGCAGCGCTGGAGTTTCCCTTCTTAGACAGAGTATGAAGTTTTTACGGCCCACCTGCGCACCGGGATTTGTCCCGGTTATTCCAACGGCCAGTCCGACTATGGAGAGAGCTCGGAGGGTTCCGACCGGCGGGCAGTATATCGGTAAGTAACGAAAGCTGCCGACTTGTTAATACAACCGGGTGTTTGCTCTTCCTCTACCACAGCACCGAGACCAGGGTTTTTAATTCAAACTGGGATTCTTGTAGTTTCTTGCTTTGGGCAGTAGCTAGTCTGATAGCAGCAGCCATGTTGCTAACGCTACCGTAGAGTTAGCCACTTGACGCTAGCGGTAGCGTTAGCAACATGGCTGCCGTTATCCAGTACCGTCTCAACTGTTCATTTACATTTTGTGAAAATGTAATCTCCCTACATTATGATCATTTAATATTATTTATTTTTCTAAATTTTGCCAAAAAAGAGCCACATTTTAAGAAACAAATCTAACATCTATCAGAATAAGTCGTTAATAAACAGTGTAATGTGCGCTTAAGGTTGTTCAGTCGTACCACAGCTCAGACGTTGGATGCCCTGGAGGTCATCACAGGTGAAGCCTAGAATGAAGAAATTGTTTTAGAATTAGTATTTACTGAACAAATCGTTGAAGAGTTATAAATAGAAGACACACAGGTCCCTCACCTGCTCTGTGTGAAGGTTTCTATAAATGTTCAGTTTTCAGTCAAGAAATTGGCCATGACTAACTGTTATACAGGATAAAGATTAAAAGTGGACAGTGCAACACAGCTGATAAGCTTTAATGTCGATCTGTTTTGGACTCTCCAGCTCTCTATTAATGTCACCTCTGTCACAACAAATTGCTGTTGGTCAATGGCATGTGTTTAAGTTCAATTAAGTTGAACTTGACATGAAAAATCTCACTGGATGCCTTCATGAGTGAATCAACAGATCACATTAATTCCATTAAATTCATTAATTGTGCTGTGAAATGACCATTTTAAATACCTATACAGACACATGACACTGTACTGCATTTATTTCAAGTCGTTTCTAATAATTTCAGCTGAGAGGAGTTTTGCAGCATTAATGCTGAGTAATCCGTTTGTGTGTTACATGCAGAGAATGAACGAGGAAATAATGAAGGAAAGAAGAAAAGACAACAAAGGACAAGAAGCAGAAAGGTGAGGGAAGTGCTAATATGTGTGAATTATTATCATCATTTGGTTGTTTGTTTAAATGTGGTTAAGTTTTAACGATAGAACAACGTGTATAGTTCCTGACTTCTCATCCAAAAAAAACATTCAAACTTCCATTTACCTGAACCCACAAGTAAAGATACTGCCAGCACTGAAAAATAAAATTACATGTTATGATTTATTTATTTATTTATCTTGTTGCCTCTGTGTAAAGCCACTTTATCAGTGTTCTGTGAGTTAATGAAACCAAAGTTTGATATTGGCTTAACAGAACCTTTATTAATGGCGGCAGACTCATAGTTTATTAGAAAGGGAGAAACTCTTGAATCTTTTTAATGACTTGAATGTTAATGACTCACCAGCCAGTTATTTTCACAACCCAAAAACACGTTTTTCATAATAATTTAAAACTAATGTATAAAGCGTAATTAAACGATTCATTAAAGGTGCAGTGAGACAGAATTGAGGTTGTCTTTATCTTCAATAATGTGATTGCTGCTGTTTATGCAAAATTTGTTTTTAGTGGCCTTTAGTGATCACCATTTCCCCATGACGTCTGTGGACCAGATGTCCAAAAACAAGCACTTTAGTGGACGTAGTTTGATGTGAACAATTGCCATTGGATTACATTGCAGCAGCTACTCACGGTGACAGGTTACACTGTTCTCGATCAATACTGCACCAATTCCAAAGACTCAGGTCCCCACAAATCGTTTGCACCCAAAAACATTAAAAAGGTTTATCTTTGTTAAAATAAGGTTTCTGTTCCTTATGGTAACTGCTGCAGTAGAGCTGATTATTCTTAGAATATGGAAAGTAAACTGCAGAACATGCTTCTGTTTTTCATCAAATACCAATGAAAGAAATGCTGAATGTGAGACTGTAATGAGTTATAGAGGCTAGTCTCTGGCTCTATAAATTAGACCTGAACCACACTGTTTGGAAATATTAAAAGTCCAAAATGATCAATTAACACAGGGACACAAGGTTGGAACTCTGAAAATCTGTTGATGATTTCACTGTGTCTTTAACCGTTAACAAAGCCATCACCTACAACGTATACACTGCACAAAATACTTTGTTCTACTCAAGTAGGATTAAGTCTTTTTACTTATCTGGTGCTCAGATAACATAACAGTTATATGTCATGTCTTTCATTCACTCTGATTAGACATAAGTTGTTTTAGCAAGAAAGTAGGAATCTTATTAAAATCTAAATTCAAGCTTCCTGATTCTATATGAATCCACATAATGATTATTTTGTCAGTGTCAGTTACATACTCACACAGTGTGGTGCTGAGTCTGGAGCAGAGCATGGTGCTAGAGGATCTGGTTTCTGGATCTGGAGTTGAAGTTGAACTGATGGTGGTTGAAACAGACACCTGGTATTTATTCAAAGAACTGTCTAATGGAAGAGCCACAATGTTTTACTTAGCTGTGAGGAAAATAAACACGGTTAAATTAAAATATATCATGTGAAATACTAAATAAAACATAGCTTTGACAAGATGCCTGAACAAATAAGGGACTGAACTGTTATCATAGTTCGTTTCTTTGTTTACCTTCGTTTAATGTCAACAACATGCTCATATCGCCATCTGACTGACACCGCTCCAATAACTGCAAGCACATGTGATATGTAAATTAATAAAAAACCAGACCAAGAGTCTACAGACATGCTAACATCCCTGAGGCTGTCCTTAGACATGGCTGTGCATTGAGCTGAATGCTAATGTTAGCATGGCAACGCACTTAGAATAGCTGGGCTTCCATCAACCTGTTTTTATATTTTTATCTGCATTTTCAACTTGAACATAAAAAAACCTGTGAAGAAGCATCAGAAATTTGACTGTGCTTTTGCCTGTGGAGTGTTGTGGAGTTTCTTTGAGGCAGTTAATTACTGTAGTATTGTACATAGACAGATACTGGTGTATGTTTTAGTAAGAACTAAAAAATGTACATATTCTGTATTTCAGAAATATGACCCAGGACAGGACCCTGGTGTTCTCAGGTGTTCTCAGATACAGATTTGGACCGTACTGTGGGATATTGTAGTGTAGTACATAAAGCCAGACAGGCTGTCAGTGCAAGACAAGTTTATTTGAAGAGCACAATGAAAACCGAGAGCGTTACATTAGAATAAAATGAAATAAAATAGACTAAACACTGCAAATCAAATCAGATCAAATCAATCAAAGGCACATGAAATCAATAATGATTCATTTAGATTTCAATTCATTTAATTCAAAGCATGTATATTTTGATGTCGTTTTGGTTTCAGTTACCCGCTAGAGACAGAGGATCTGCAAAAGAACAGATAAAATATTTACTTTAGACGGATGAATAAGGTTACTGACGGCACAAAATCCAAACAAGGTTAAGGCAGAAAGAAATACCTGTCTGATCTCAAACTTCCCTTGTTATATTGCACTGTATGTAATTCTGGGACTAACTAACTACCATGTGGTACAAAAGTAGATTTACAGTATGGACAAGCAGGATGACAGCATTATAGATTGTAAACATTAATGAAGAAACTCTGAAATCAGAAATGGCGGTTTATGAAGCAGAGTCCTAAAGCCCTGGGATGAGCAAATGTTTCACTCAAGTTTAAACATGTTCACCTCATGCAGAGGTGTCTTTGTGTCAGTTTACACCCGCCTGGGTGAATTTGCATTTCATTGCATTTTTCTACTGATTCAAAATTCACCTCACGTTTTGTCTGAACACACAATTACACCTTCAGCCTCAGTCCTCAAAGGGCCTTTGAGCTACGTACATCGACATGTGTAAGCCACCTCCAGGTACTTGTAAGTGCCAACACAGGGGTCTCCAAACACTGAGTTGCTCGCTTTGACAGCACAGCTGCTCTTCCCATCACAGCTGAGGAAGCAGAGTGATGTGAGTGAACACAGACTTGAATGTGAACTGAACAATGGGAAATATGGGCATCGTTTGAGAGGAGATGAACATGCATGGCATTCATCGCCACTGTTTTACAGAAAGAATAGGAAATAGCACCTTTGAGCAACTTTGTGCGTGGGACTTGAGCATTGGACGTTTTGGATCTGAGAGGCAGGGCGTCCGTACGAGCACGTGGTCGGGTCATGGCGTCCATAGTCAGCACCATGCACAAATATAACCTGTCCTTCATCTGACACAGAGGAGGAAAGGTCATTTATTCAGATGAGTTTTGAAATGCAAAGAAAATATAACAAAAAAAGAGAACTTATGATCTTACCACACTGCAGGTTTGCAAAAGAGTGTTCACATGCGACACTGCGAACTGTCAAAGTAACATGAATCACATCAGACATACTACACTAAGCTTTGTTTAATTTCTAGTTACACACAGATGTAACTGACTTGCTGGGAAGCAGGCGAAGGTGGTGTCCAGGTATTTGTAGATTCCAAAGCAGGGATCAGAGGTACGAACTACATCTGTGTTCAGTTCACACACTCTCTTGCCGTCACATCTGCAGGGAGACAATAAAGAGCTTGTTTTCTGGTTTATTCAATCACAAATATCCTTTGCAATCTCTACAGCATAGGACATCCATGTGTGTGCTGATATGTAGCTTGGTTGCCAGCCTTTTTGTCAGACATAGATCCCAGTCAGATGAACTGAAAACTGTCTCAGGATATGTGCTGCATCAGCCTTACTACTTGTAATATACAGTATAGTCCATACAATACAGTGTATACATGAGTTTGAGTGGAAGAATAGTTGGTTTGATGTCTACTAAAAATATTGAATTGCGAGTCATGTCAAATGTTTTTTCTAATTTTGAATTTTAGTGGTTATATACCGTTTTTTGAAGACGTCCAGAGTGCCGTGCTGAGAGCAGTGTGTATTAGTAAGCTGCTCTGCAGGTCTGCCCTCACTGCAGGTCTCTTTGTCTGCACGTCCATACAGAGCTGCCTGCACACTGATCACGCCAGCCTCTGTTATACACATCAGAGGGAGAAATTAAACAAGCAAAAATTAAAATCAAACCACAACCCGCTGCTTCCAGTCTGTCGAGTTGTCGTGACATGCAACTAAACTCATTTTTTACTTCACAATTAACACAATAATCTGTTTAATGTTAACTCAAGCTGTATGTGTTGTACTTTTTTTTTTTAAGTGATCATTATGCCTGCAGTAAAAGTTAGGCTAGCTTAATTAGCTGAATGACAACCCTGAGACACATTCAAGTCAGCAGTGTTGGAACATTTATTTACTTACAAATAGTACATTTAGTCAAATATATTATGTTAAATAACCCAGTGTGTGTAATATGTGTGTACATGTAGTTCAGTTGTACCACAGCTCAGGCGATGGACATTGCCGAGGTCATCACAAGTGATCACCCTCTCTGTGGACAGGGCGGTCACAGTGGGTGCTAAAAAGTGCTGGGCTCTGGAAAAGCCTGGAATTGACAAGTTCTTGAAGAATTATTCCCCCTTTAATAAACACAGTAATCTCAATGATTCCCCTGAACTTAACTTAATCCACAGTGAAATGTCACCATTTTAATTGCTGCTGTGACCATGCAGAAAACCTGCATGAATACAATTGGATGTTTCTAGCCAGTAATCAACTAAACAGCTGGTGAATGAGCCAGTGATGGTGATGCATGAATGAAACAGCTGATGACAATCAGCTAATGCAAGCGTGACTTCAGTGATCTGCCTTTCCAAGTGTCATTTATAGAATTTCAGCTGATTGCACAGAGTACATAAAGATGGAAACGAGGGAGTTGTGAACTTGTATACAAGAATTTTTAGATGTCTAACCTCAAAGGGGTACAGGGTCTTTCCAGTACTTGATGAGGAGTCATCATCACCCTGTTTCCCTCAACAAAAGGTCACTTTTACAGAAATTAAGCTCTATGACAACACCACTGTTATGATTTTTGAATCCTAAATACAATCGGCAGAAGTAAAAATCAAAATATAAACCAACTACAACTACTAAACTACTACAAATGGTGGAACACTGAGTGCACAATACTTGAAAAGCTGCAGGCTTGATGATGAAAAACCTGAGTGCTTGGTCTCGCTCCTTCTTTAAGGAGAATTAAAAATATCTGATGTGGCTTTGAACCTGAAACTTGTTCATTGCTACTTGCAGTTTTCAATTTGGGCAATTGAGCTGCTTCCTTCTGTTGAACGCTAAAGGGTTAGAACCCAAAAATTGCCACTTACAGCTAGATTTTTATTGAAAATTTGTAAATAGTTCACTTGAAATTGAAGTTTTAACCATAGATCAATGTGTACAGTCCATAAATATGGATCAACATTCAAACATCCATTTACCTGAATCAATAAGTAGACATGTTGCTGCCAGCACTGAAAAAGAAAAAGAAACATCACAGTTAAACTGTGTCAGACAAAGATCATCTCAATCAGTTTGTTCCAGCTATGCACCTGTAGGAATTGTTTGCATTAACTTTCAAGGCTTTATTTACTTCTATTGCTGCAAGAAAGCTATAAGTTAACCAATTTTTTACCACTGACCCTTGTACTTGTTCTAAACCTTTGACGGTAGTGTACAACTTAAGCCCTTTATCTGTTAAGGTATTATCAAAAGTTAACAAATGTGTGTCAAAGTACAGTACAGCATAAAATTTATAAAAAAGAAATTGTAGAACATATCAGATATCAGACATATCAGAATAATTTATTAATCCCTTGCAGGTAATTCTTATGTTACAGTGCTCCATTTCACATATATAAATATATAATAAAATAAAAATAATAATGAAACCCCCCACCTTCAAAGTATAATAAATACACACTGTCAAAAACACAATATACATAGTTAATATGTACATGCCATTTACATGTATTCTAATACATCACTCGGATATGTTAAAAGCATAGATTTAAATAAGGATCTTATAAAACTCTTATAAAATCTAAATGTAAGCCTCCAGGCTTTATATGTACCCACTTTTTCTCTTAGTCAGTCACATACTCACACAGTGTGTTGCTGAGTCTGGGGCAGGTCATGGTGCTAGACGATCGGGTTTCAGATGAAGAGTTGAACTGATGGTGGTAGATACACACGCCTCGTATTTATTCTGTTGGGGTAAGAACTGTGTATGCAAAACAGGTGATAAGTGGAAATCCCAGCACGTTCTTCCTTACTGGTTGTGAACAAGAAATTAAACAATAATCAAAACCACAAAGATAAGGACTAGTCACATGACATCACACTTTTAGACACTTCAAGAGGAAACATGTCAGTTCACTTAAAGCTGCACTGAGACTTTGATTATAATGAATCAACATAGAGGTTTTCAACATTAATCTTTGTCATGATTTGGCAGATAAGGTGCCTGAGAACAAACAAGGAACAACACTGAAAAATTTAATAGCTCTACATCTGACTCATTTAAAAAAAATCCTGAAGTCACTTCCTGCTTGACAAGTTATGGCTGGGCTTGATGTAAAGATAGAAGCAAAAAGGGACAAAGGTTCTTCCTTGCCAGCGTTTCCCAGTACTTGCTCATGGTGAGAATTCTTGGGTCTCTGTAAATATTATAAAGACCTGCTCTATATTAAAAGTGCCTTGAGCAGGGCTGGGCGATATGGGAAAAAATCATATCATGATATGATTTTTCATATCGGTTGATATTGATAAATATCACAATATAAATCAAATCACTATTTCTTTACTTTATTGTCCCCGCGGGGAAATTCATTTTCACAGCTGTACAGGCAGGGAGACACCATAGCACACACCCACACATATAACACACTACAGTCATTGGTGACAAAGTGCAGATATCATTTACAGACCATAATCACATATTGTTCAGAGTATTGATGGCTGTGGGGATTAAACTGTTTTTAAAACGTACTCTGTTGTATCTGAGGGACCTGTATCGTCGACCAGAGGGTAGCAGGGAGAAGCAATGGTGCAGTGGGTGAGTGTGGTCCTGTGCTCTTGTTTTATTACATTATACATTTGTAAAATGTCCGGTTGAGCCGACTGGGAGAGAGAGAAAGATGAGACAAAGAGAGAAAATGGTAGAATGAACTAACTAACATTAAGTCAGATTTGTATTTTGTATTTTCTACTGGGAGTTTTTATCAGCTGTGTCGGTCTCTACCGGCTCTCTGTCAGTCCTCTGTCATTCTTTTTTAATATCCTCTAAATCCTTAGAATCTATAACACGACCTCTGCTGCTTTCTCATTCTGTCTCTTGTTAGTCCCCCTACTTTATGAGATAAGTTAAGATAATGCAATTTGCATGACAAAGAGAAGCCCCTGGACTTACTTTAGTTAGAAATGATATATAGAAAAGTAATTAATATATTCTGTATTACCCAGGACAGGACACTGGTGTGCTCAGTAGTAGATAAATTGTGTGATATTTTAGTGTAGTACATAAAGCCAAGCTGTCAATGCAAGGTAAGTTTATTTGAAGGGCACAATGAAAACAGAGATAGTTACAGTTGAATGAATTGAGATAAAATAAACTAAATAGAAAACTAAAACTGCAGTAAAGAAAATAAATCAAAGCCAAATGAAATCAATAATGACTTCTTTTTTTAAATGCATGTATATTGGGATGTTATTTTGGTTTTACTGTTGAATCTGGGTCCTAGCGTCTGCAAAAGAACAGATAAAATATTTACTTTAGACAGATGAATAAAGTTACTGACAACACAAAAATGTTAGAACTGAATAGAATAGATCTTTTTTGTCACTGTTCCAAACACAGTTATAGTCAGTTAGACTCCAGTTTCTCCATTTATAATACATCAGCTGGACATAGCTTTACCCAACTCTTGGAGCTATCAATAATTAGCTTGCTAGCTATGATAAAAATACTGTTAAGAGTCTTTTCAGCAAAGTCAGCGCTAAACATGAGACGTCTGCTTTTGTTGACCTGTGAGAAATCAAGGAGGTTGTTTCCAGAAAGTGTTGTGTGTGCAAGACTAGAAGTCTTGACAGTAAGGTGGACGAAGCTTAGCAAACAGTCATTTAAATATTTTTCAAGAATTAATTAATCAAGAATTAATGTACCTCAACATCATAGCTTTTCCCCATATTGTATACGCTAAATGATGTTTTGCTACAGTGTGAGCGGGCAAAGTAACATGAATCATATCAGACTTATTGCACTTATCAAACTTATTTGTAGCTTTGTTTAACTTTTAGTTACACACAGATGTAACTGACTTGCTGGGAAGCAGGCGAAGGTGGTGTCCAGGTATTTGTAGATTCCAAAGCAGGGATCAGAGGTCTGAATAACGTTTAGGTTCAGTTCACATACTTTCTTGCCATCACATCTGCAGGGAGACAAGATAGGGCCAAATTTCATGGGAAACTCTAATAATTCAGTAGATAATTTACAATAAGTCTGTGGACAGAAGTCTGTCCACGATGTACCCTGCCTCTCGCCCAGTGTTGGCTGGCTCCAGCTCCCCCGCGACCCTTAGCAGATTAAGCCGTATAGATAATGAATGAATGAATGTACCTTTTCTTGAGGACTTCCAGAGTGCCGTGCTGAAAGCACTCTGTGTTGGTCAGACTGTGTGCAGGTCTGCCCTCACTGCACGTGTCTCTGTCTGCACGTCCATACAGAGCTGTTTGGACAATGATCACTCCAGTCTCTATTATAGACAACAGAGGGAGAAATTAGACAAGGACAGAAAGAAAAAGAAAACTGTTGCCTGTCTGCCTGACAGGATGTTTGTTCATCAGTGGCCACACGTGGGCCCAGTGTTCCTGCCTTTTAAAGTCAACTCAACTGGTTCAGGCAGATGGCTGCCCACCCCAAAGTTTTTCTTTGCCACTGTCGCCAAGTGCTGCTCATGGTGGGAACTGCTGGGTCTCTCTCTGTAAATATTATAATGTAAAGAGTGTGGTCTAGATAGGGTGCAAAAAAACACAAAATTTTGTCATGGCTGCAAGAGCTGGATTGTGTATTTAGTAGTTTTTTTTGGGTTTTTTTGGACAACAATGTCAGAGCTCTGTGGCACAGAAGATATAACAGGCTTTGATGAACTCAATATTTGTGTTGATATAAAGAAAAATATAAAGTATCACCAGACTTATCATTTAATTGAATTCTTTGAGACCATTTTGACTGCTGAATTTATTGTCTGTCATTGAATTAATGTATGCTTCATTTATCATGCACTTTTATAATAAGGGTTGTTTTCACTCCTACTTCTGGAATTGGCTTACTGGGGTAATCAGTTTGAAAAAAGATGGTTTTCATTTACTAGGTTTCTATACACACTGTTGATACTGCAAAGGTCCTTGGGGTAAAGGCTGTGGTAAAAATACATCCTGTAATTTTAAAATTAATTCATTAACCAGGGCGATATCCACGATTTCCTGAGGTCATGAAATCCTCTAACACAACTGAGAAAATTTTGACAAGTCATGAAATCAATTACTTTTTTAAAATTTCATTTAACTGTTCACTTCTATTATGTGAAACTTAAAAACACTCTAAACACTGCATGTAATTCTAGGGGTGAGCACTAAATTATCTTTTTTTTTTTGTCTCAAAATAGTCAAATTCTAAGATATTTTATCATAAATAACCCAACATGTGTATAATGTGTGCACTTTGTAGTTCAGTCATACCACAGTTCAGGCGATGGATGTTGTAGGGGCCCTCACAGGTAATCACCCTCTTTGTAGTGGGTTCATCGTAGCCACCTGACATCTGGGCTCTGGAAAAACCTGAAATGACAAGTTCATTCTATAATTAATTTTCTTAATAATAATAATAACCTAATCTGAATACATGCATGCGGTTGTTATGTTCAAATTATGCATGGAAATTATGTATCAAAATACAAAGGTAGATTATGAAAAAGTATATGCAAACATTGTCATACAACATTCAAACATTTACCTGAACCAATAAGGAGACATGTTGCTGCCTGCACTGAAAAAGAAACATCACAGTTTAATTGTGTTAGACATAGTTTATTTCATTTATCTTGTTATTTCTTTATGAATCCAGATCTTTGGTGTAGTAACGCAGTTCAACAAAGGTTGGGACACCTGCAGGAATCGACTCTGAAATTTAATTGACTTCTGTTGCTGAAAAGGCACTGTTTTTAATGAAATTTGACTTTTTGAACATTTAACTGTGCTGATAAGTTAATCAAAAACAAATTTACAAATGTGTGTCAAAGTACATGCAGTATAAAAGCTATCAGAAACTGCATTAGCTGTAACTCCTGTATGTTACATGATATGATATCATAGAAGCATAGCCCACATAGTTATTGTTATGTACTCACACAGTGTGGTGCTGAGTCTGAAGCAGAGCATGGTGCTAGAGGATCCGATGTTAGATGAAGAGTTGAACTGATGGTGCTTGAAACAGACACCTGGTATTTATCATTTACTGTTGTGGCTAAGAGTTGTGTCTATATGCAAAACAAGCGACCAATGGAAATCCCAACATGTCTTCCTTAGTGGTTGCAAGAGGCACAAAAGGAAACTGTATTATAGTCACTGATACTCAAAATACCATGAAGACGAATTACATAAACAAAACTACATCTTAAAAACTTGTGTTACTTTAAGACACTTCAAGACACGTCATTTCACAAAAAGCTGCCATGAGACTTGGATTATAATGAATTCACATACAGCTTTTGTACATTAATAATCATCATGATTTGGCAGACAAGGAGCCCGAGAACGAGAAACAAAACTGAGATTTCATGTTTCAGTTCTCGGTGTTCCTCTTTATGTAAAGTCTCTGTTGTGGTAGTTAATGCCAAGTCCCACAGCTTCTATTACCAGAAACATATTTAATAATAATATAAATGAATAAGAAACAAAACTGAGATTTCATGGTTCAGTTCTCTGTTTGCCGCCCCAAGGTCTCTGTTGTGCCAGTTGATGTCAACATTGTGCGCTCAAATCTCCAGGTATAAAGCCATTGGTGCCTGCAGGCTCCAGGCCACATTAACCACTACTAGCATAACACACGTCTGTCTCCAATCAGACTGTCTACGGTTGACTTGCATTACATTCATGGCAATCCATCCCATAGTTTCTGAGACATGTCACTGCAAACCAAAATGTCAACTTCATGGTAGTGAGTGTGGATAGTGCTATTATTATTGCCAGAACTTCACATCAGCTTTCCCCTCAACAGCAGCCATTCCAAACACCGAGGAGCTCCCGAGTTTTGACTAGAAAAAAATGGAGAGCATTCTCTAGCCTTGATTCCATAGTAACCTGTACCAACCTTACCTGATGCAAAAAAAGAGGATAAAGCAAAAACATATTGAATATCCACAGAAATAGGCCCTGTGTATAAATGATTATTTTTCTTTTGTGTTTCTTTTGTGAGTCTGTTTTGTTTTGATGATTTAGATTCATGTTTTACCTTCTGCTGACATTTGGCTCAGTGAAATTTAGCAGTGTCAGTGTATTTTAGGAACTCTTACTTCTGCATAGAAGTAAACGTGAGACTAGAAAGTAAAATTTGACTCCGTTTCCTGTAAAACAACCTGTTGCCGAGGAACTGAACAACACCAAAGGTTATCTGAGGCAGAGTTATTTAAGGTCAGTGAAGCTTCAATATCTAGTTTATTTAAAGGAGTTTTTGCTCAGTCAGTCACAGTTTGACAACAATACGCCAAACCAGATTAGTTAAGTAACCCTTTTTACACATTTTTATTTAATAACAACACAGGTCATGCACCTTGTATCCATAGATGTGTTTTTTCATGCCATGGTGTGTAAGACAAGGCGAGTTAAAAAATACTTCCAGATTTAATCAAGTCAATACATGTGTGGAAAAAAAGATCAAAGATATAGAGGCTGTTAAATTTGAATTTGATCAGTTTCATTATTTCATTCTAATTTTCTGTTTATTCAAAAAATATTCTGATATTACTGTGATTTCAATGTCTTCACTGTGGATCTGCAAAAGAACACATAACATATCCATGTTAGCACAGCTGGAGAAATGAGTAAACATGTAAATATTATTACAGCTGTGTTTTTTTTTTAGCAGTTATGTGTTTGCAACATTAGGTTAAACACCTTAGGGCTTTTGAGCTACTTACATAGACATGTATAAGCCACCTCCAGGTACTTGTAAGTGCCGACACAGGGGTCTCCAAACACTGAGTTGCTGGCGCTGATAGTACAGCTGTTTCTCCCATTACAGCTGTGAATGCAGAGTGATGAGAGTGAATACAGGCTTGAATGCATACTGCAGTTTATGAAATGTGTTGTTTGAGAGCTGACGTCATAAATCTGCTCAGCCTTCAGCTATTACTGTAGTCCAGTTCTAAACTTCTGAAGTCTAAAGTTAAAAGACCAGTGTGTAGGATTTGGGGGAATCTGTTGGCAGATAGGATAGGATAGGTCCTCTTCTCCAGAGCTCACCTTGTTGCACTGCCATGTTTCTACAGTAGCCCAGAGCAGACAAACCAAACGTGGGTTCTAGAGAAGACCTTTTGTGTTTTTACAAGACTGTAGGTTCTCCTATACGCTTGGAAAGTGAGTGCTGAGTGGAGGGATATACAGTTGGTTGCATTCTGCAACGTCACCGCTAGATGCCACTAAATCTTACACACTGGTCCCTTAATATGGGCAACAACCTGAAACTTAAATCAACAAATGGTGGGCAACTGCACCTTTCAGCCACTTTGCTAGTGGGACTTGAGCAGTAGACATTTTGATTTTGGACCTGAGAGGTGGGACGCTGGTAAGAGCATGTGGTCTGGTCACGGCGTCCGAAATCAGCACCGTACACATGAATAACCTGCCCTATGTCTGACAGAAAAAGGAGCGGAAAGTTAATGAAGTAGAGAAGAAAGAAATGTAGTTATGGTTTAGAGAGGCAGGTGACGAACTGAGCGAGCATGATGTTGAGATGAGTGTTGAAATACAACAAAAATGTTACCATATACAAAAATGTAATCTTACCACAGTATAGGTGTCCCAAAGAGTGCTCGCATACAACAAGGTGATCTGTCAAAGTAACATAAATAAGATTAGGTATCCCAGCATTGAAGGCTCAGTCACATCAGAAAGCAGCACATTAAAATTCATCAGTGTGTTTGGTCCTAGACGCTTGGTGACGTAATATCTACTCACAGGGATAGTTGGTGAACTGTTGCACTGCTAACGTGCAAGCTAGCTGGTAACATGCCTATGCTACACTCCTAAGCTCCTTTCTGTTTTCTCTGCACTGCGACCTGGCAGTTTGTTTTTATGATTATAAATCACCCGGAAAATGGTGAAAATGTTTCACAGTGTTCAAATCCACTGATCATGGCGATTCTAGTAGAATGAACCAATATAGTTGTTTTAAAAGTCACAAATTTGCTTCGGTGTTACTTCATACAGACATGTTACTGACTTGCTGGGAAGCAGGTGTAGTTGGTCTCCAAATATTTAATGATGCCGGAGCAGGGATCAGACATTCGGACGACATTTGTGTTCAGTTCACACACTCTCTTGCCGTCACACCTACAGGAAACACATAAAGAAGTTTTCTTTTAGCACAAAGCAAAAACGCCAGAACAAGACGAGACATTGAACATTTTTGTGATTTTTTTAAAATTATTTTTATTTTTTTTGCCACATTCAGAATACATATAAACTGAATTTTACTGGTTTGCTTACCTTTTCTTGAGGACATCCACAGTCCCCGCCTGAGAGCATTTTGTATTGGTAAGCTGTTGTGGACGTTTTCCCTCACTGCAGATCTCTCTGTCTGCACGTCCATACAGAGCTGCCTGCACAATGATCACTCCTGTTTCTGTTACCACAAAGAGTGAAAGAAAAACTAACAGAGTCACATTATTTATCAGAATAATTAGCTAACACACAAGGGAAAGAGCAGCCACACATTATAACTGTTATCTTTACTGGAATAGAAACGTTTATTTTTTCCGCGCCTCCTAGAACTTTAACCACATTATGGAGCTGAGGTTTTGTCCCAGGAACCCTTAGCTCTTGACCCTGATGTTGTTGGGCAGAATTGTTGACCCCAACTAAGACACATTGTTTAGGAAGATGTGTAGGATTCAGGTCATTAGAGTTAATGTGGTAAAGATATTTGTTCACTATGGTTGTCAGTGAACTCCTGTTGAGGAGATGCCAGGGACGGTGCTAGATTAATAATCACACTGAACTGCTGTTTCATTTCACTTTGTCAGTCCAACATTGCATTATGCTCTAATAAATTAGTGGCAAATGACAGATCTGTCCTGCTGACACCAAGAACAAAATGCCCAGGTGAAACATTCAGTCAGGTTTCTATGCCATGGCACCTGGTTAAGTCAGTTTGTTTAGATCTTCCAAGCAAAATGTAGTGTTTATTGAGGACAGAAAGCTTTAGAGTTCGGTCATACCACAACTTAGACGTTGGACACTGTAGGCGTCATCACAGGTGATAACTCTTTCTGTGGAAACATCTAAAAAACAGGTGAAAGTATGAGCTGGAATGGGTTCAGGATACATATGAGTAAGGATGGCAATACTAGATTCACTCTTATATATTTACCTTTAGTAATGAGCAAACAGGTTGCTGTCAGCACTGAAAAAGAAACACGACTGTCAACAACAGTCTGAACACACTGAAACATTTATACAATGAGTGAATGAACGTTATCTTAAGGTCCATAAGTAAATCCAAAATGCTTTTACTCATAATGGCTGCGTATTCTGATTAGGATTGAGAAATAAAACTACATTTCTTTCACCAGTGTGATCAAAGTCACATGGTATGTTCAGTAAACGTATTCCTTCAGACTTTTACTGATACTTCTTTAATACACCTCAAAGTACAACAGTCACATACAGTCATACAGTCTAGCCTTTATTCATTCATTATCTATACTGCTTATCTGCTAAGGGTTGCCGGGGGCTGAAGCCTATCCCAGCTGACACTGGGCGAGAGGCAGGGTACACCCTGTACAGATCACCAGTCCTTCGCAGGGCTAACATGTAGACAAACAACCAACAGTCTAGTCTTTAGCATAAACATTTCAAACAACAGAAGCCCTGACAGCTTTTTTCCCATGAGATTTATGTTACGTAATTGTGTCTCTTGTCTAATTCTGCCTGAATTCTGCCTGTTACTAGTGTTAGAGTTTCCAGTTTAACTACTTTGCACTGAAATTAGTTCACAGCAGTTCTTTGAGAGTTTTCAGCTACATCCTCAGTTTCACACACTGAGCATACACCGTCCAGCCAGATACAAGGTTTTGACTTAGTCTGGTTGACATACACTGAACTTCCCATCTGATGACAGTGTGAATCACTTTGTTCATTTACAGATGATGTATTTTGAAAGCATTACAGTGATTCCATTGAGCACCCTGAAACTCAGACACAGTAAGGGACTAAGCTTCTTAAACAAAAAAGCAGAAATCTTATCTAATCTAAATTCAAAAAAGAATTAGTATAAAATAATAAATTATTTTATTGGTCGTCAGTCTGTCAATCATGTACTCACACAGTGTGCTGCCGAGTCTGAAGTGGACCATGGTTTCAGGAGCAGGTGAACAGTGGGACTGATTGTAGTTTGAATGGACACACCAGTATTTATCCTGCCTGGTCAGGAACAGTATGTGTTTTACAGTGAATGTCAGTGACCCAGCTGGCTAATGTCCAGCTGCTTAAAATTAATGTATGATTTACTGGGCGTAGCAGACTGATTAAAGATAATACACCACTACATGATCCAAGATTATTGGAAGGAAACAAACCAGGAAAGTACCAAGAGAAAAGACGAAAGAGGGAGAATACCACACTATTGTATAAATAAGTTAATAGTTTTTAGAATTCATCCTGAGGGGAACATGAGTGTCTGAACCTGATCTGATGATTGTCCACCTAAGAGTTGTTGAGATATTTCACTTAAAACCACAAAAGTCAACCTCATGATGGTGTTAGAAGGTCAAATTTAAGGGATCCGTCCTCTTTGCATCATGAATATCTGTAGAATATTTTACAAAAAAGTGGTGAACCAACCAACAGATAGACAGATGGTGCCTTCCCTAGAGTCATGCCACCAGCATGGATAAAAATCCTTCCAAGTTTTTCTGATTTTTCTGAAACTGTAGCCACTTGTGAGACGACAGTGATAGTGACCTCCTGTGGAATGACTGTCCTCTCTAAGAAGTGAGGGCACATGTAGTGAAGTAACGTTTTTATGGTGCTATGAAGCCTCTGAGAACAGTTGTTGTAGATTGTTGGACATTCAGTGTCGTGACAGTGGAGACCACTGACTGTCTGCGTCGACTTGTTTTAACCACGACCATGATCTTTCCCTAACCTGAACAAAGTAGTTTTAGTTGCCCAGACCAAAGTAGCTCTTATTTTACAGCATCATGCTGACAGCGACTGAAACCTGTTGTGCACATACTTTTAGAGAGTTGTTGATTTTTCTGTCGACTACCTTGAACACCCACGGGTACCAAACACTGAACCAGATTACTTTGATCTAATAGGACTTGTGCCTCAAATCACTACCTGTGCTGATGTAGAAAGTTGAATCAACAAAGTGTGTTTCGTAGTTGAAGGGTTAAATTACCAACTTGGCCACTTCAACTTGAACTGTTAGTTTATTGTTGCCAAATATTGAAGTTGTGTAAAGATAATGAGTGGGTGTGGTTCTAAAACAAATGTTAAGGGAAAACACAGCATATGAAACAACAGCAAATAAGAGCCCTTAGATATCTTATCACCAGATTACCATCCACAGATGATTAGATTATGCTAATTGTTTTCATTCAGTTCTAGTTTTACTGTATGTCAGTTCAGATACTGTAGATGATGTAATTCTTACTCAATTACTCTTTTTTGTCTGTCACACAAAGAACAGAGGTAGCTGTTGATCTGGAGCACACAAGAGCAGCAGTGACATCCCAGGAATTTAAATAACATTTCCTTGTATGCAGGAGCACCACCCTGCATACAAGGAAACCAGCAGTTTGTCTTGTAGGCCTGAGCTTTTTTTTTTTTTTTTTTTTTTTTTTTTACCCAAACCTTTACTTACTTGCATCATGAAAGATTTCCAGTATTAAAACTGCAGTCTTTCTGTGCATTTATTGCATTTTCAAAATTATCAAGAAGTTTCATTTTTAAGGATCTAAGCACCAAAAGTAGATGTGAATTGCTGAAGGAAATCTAAATCTTAAGATTACACTTAGAACCCTGATTATACTTTTAAAAAGTGAAATAAACTCACTTTTTGTTGACTAACAACAATAATGTTTATATATTTAATACAAACACAATGTAAGCATACCCAGTGGTAGCTGGTCCAGAGGGAAACACAGGGAATGTTCAGTTGCTCTAGAAGCAGGACACAAAAATGTTTTGTTTTTGTTTCCTTGTTGCAGGAGGGAAACCCCTGTGTTTTGTGTTGACATTCCAGGACCACAAGGTATAAAAAGATGGATCCTCCATAGCCTGACAAACTGCACATCTGGTCATCCTCTGTGTCAGACATCACTGCTAAGGTAACAGTTTATAGCTTTACCTACCTATCAGTTGAATTTCTCATGATGATTAGTTCTCTAAAGTCATTCATGCTTACAGTGCTGTATATCTTTGCACAGATGTTATCAGATTTTCACTTTCTCTGTGTGATCAGTGGACTGTTGATGGCAGGAAGTGTAAGTACAATTCTTTATCTCTAGATCAGTGTAGTCACTCTGTTGTCTTGTTGTAGCACATGAAACACGTAACGGTAAACAGACAGCAAAGCCAACTGTGAGGAATTCAGCTGTCGTTGAAGATTAAATTAATACACATAATTCAAATCTATCAAGGTTTTCAGTTATCTCAACCCAGCACAACAAAGACATCAGATCTGTGTGGAGCGATGAGGAGTCTAAACCTTCCTCTAATTAAAATTAATACATGTAATGAACATAAATGCCACATTTCCACAATGTTTTCTACTTGGTTTTCACTGGTGATTTTTTAAATTACATGATCTTGTTGCACCCTCTCTGGTTTAATGGTACCTGAATGCAACATTAGCACTACCAACTGTTAATCTCCATGAAACCGACTCCTGATTTTCACAGAAACATGGTGGATGGGAACGCCCTTTACTTCACATTTTCTTTTGCTGATTTCCTCAAAATGTGGTTAAAATAAGTGCTACATGTAGAAGAAACGTGGCTGATGAACTGCTGTGACACTGTTGCTCCACCTGCTACACATGATATTAGTTTCATCACTACGACTGTAGCATGTCTTGTATTTTACAGCAGAGATAAATCAGTGTGACTGCTGAAGTAAATGTTCAAAGGTGGAAACTCAAACCTGATTTATACCGTGTGCTTTCTTTGTTCTCAGATCGCTGCAGTCGATGTTCTAGGTTGGTAGCTGTGGTTCATACTCATCAGTTGTATTTACATTGTTGTTTTTCATTTAAACTGTGTCTCAGTTGGCTTCTGAGCTACACTAATGTACTTAATATTTAAGTAGCAGTATGTTTTTTGTAGGTTTTCCGCTGTGACCTGTCTGACTTGTGTCTCTTACGTCATTGTACCTTGGCAACCAAACTAGTTCCTCATATGGGGATTGATCAAGTTAACTCATCTAATCTAATTTAATACTGGGAATTCCTGACAAGACACAGACACACTGGGCTACACTGGTACATGCCAGACCCAGCACCTGACAGGTGTGGCATATGCTGTAACAGATTCTAGTCTTTGTGTGTGTGTGTGTGTTACTGTGTGTTCAGATAGAGTGCAAGGCAAATTTTAGACTTAGCGGTGCAACTGCATACAAAGTCACAGTTAAACACCCAGATGCATTCATACAAAAGGAAAACATTTCAACTTAAATTTCAATTTAAGAACAAAAGTGATTTATTCAAATGTTATATGGAAATGTTTGCTCTGTGTTGAACTGCCGGACTCAAGATATTCTTGGCTCACAGCCCACAACGCCTCTGCTTCACTAATAATACACCTGTAATTTGTGTGTTAATGTGAGTACATGACTGTGAGCTTTCCTTTACCTAAACAAGCTTTGTTTTTCCTGTCTTATTTTATACCTAATATAACAACTGTGTTGCAGCTCCTGGCTGTCCTCCTGACTGGACTCGGTTGGGCTCTCGCTGTTTCATCTTCCAAAACAGTTACCGGTCCATGGGTGATGCAGAGGTACTGAAACAATGTCACACAGTGTTTCTGATGTGGTTCTAAAACCCTGTCTATACTCTGTTACCACTCACTCTTTCTTTCTCATTTTTCTATCTTGGTTTCTTCTGTACCCCCCTCCCATCAGAACATCTGCCTCTCTCTTGGTGGGAACCTGGCCTCAGTCCACAGCGCTGCAGAGAACAGGCTCCTTAGGGAACTGATTCGCAAAGGGTCTGGCTCATATGTACACACCTGGATCGGAGGCTATGACGGCATTAAGGTGAGGCCTTTACCAACACACAGGATCTCCCTTCTTGCTTACAGAAGAAACCTGTTACGTGCATGTCTACAGCACCTAGCTTTCTCTTCCAGGAGGGACAATGGATGTGGACTGATGGCTCCAACTTTGACTACCAAATCTGGGGTCCTGGGGAACCTAACAACCATGGAGGAGCAGAGAACTGTATAGAGATGAACTGGGCAGGTAGAAATATATATTTTTAATCTTATGATGGTGATTTTTATTTAGGAGGAGACTGGACTCTTGTATGTGTAAAGCACCTGTACTGCTGCTTGTCTTGTTTCATCTAAAGCAGGGTTTTCAGCTGGTGGTCCATGCAGTTGGTCCCTGACCATGCTTTCAATAATGCTGTTTCACTGTTAGAATCATGAATTTTTATTCATGCAAAACTATACAATTCTGTAAAGTCAAGGTGACCTTGAGGATTTAAATAGTGTCTATCCTCTGTTACCTGTGCTTTGGTAACACTAGAATGCATCCCCAATCTCATATGCATATATATAATGAACAGATTTGCACCCAAAAATATTAATTTACTGAGCAGCATCTAAAAAGAGTTACTACTTGATTTAGCAACGAAAAGGCCTTTTTGCAGGTTTTGTTGAAAAGTAACAGTCTTCTCCTTCTAAAATAGTTTATTTTTTATTGATGGTTTGAGATCCAAAGCCAGACTTAAATCTAGGGAGAGATCTGAATCAGACTTTGGTCGCACTAAAGTCAAGACAGTTTGTCAGCTATTGTTAATCCTAGGTACAGATACATATAGGGAAATTTGAAAACAGTCAATGGACACGTAAGGAACTGGAGTTTCCAGAAATAGCCTCATGTGTCACTAGAAAGTTTACATCAGTGATATCAGCTGTGTTTGTGTGTGTACTTTCATATATTTTGTCCCATTTAAAATAGAGAATAAATAATTTAAAAGACTATCAGAGAAATTCCACCTTACAGACATTTACTGTGAACACAATCTGTAAAAACTCTGCTGTGCTTCTTTCTTTTCTCTCTTCTTACAGTTGAGTACTGGAATGACCTCCCGTGTTTCTATGGAAAACCGTTTGTTTGTGCAAAAGACCTGTGATCCCTCCCAACACTGACTGTTACAGCTGTCATGTCAAGCTTCATTAACAACAGTGTGACCTCTGCTCACAGTTTCTCCTCCACAATTTATGCTAAAAAAAGTATATTTTTTTTAAAGTCTGATGCATTGATTTCTTTAGTTTATGTTAAGTTTTTCCTTCCTTTTTGGTAATAGGACCTTCATCAGGGAAGAATAATTACTGAATTAAATCCTGTATCTTATTTAACATATTTAATTTAAGGTGATTGATGTAAGATCCTGAGGTTGAGGTTGTTTGTTTGAGGTGTGGAGTAAATGCGTGTTTTGTTTTGTCCTTGAGTCTTTCACTTTGTGGTTAAAATTGTGGGTCATTGTTTTGTTGATAGGGTGAGTGTTTATTGTACATATTGAAAAATCTAAATTACAGTTATTTAAAAAATTAATCAACTTGTTTTGTGTGTGTGTTTGTTAAAACCAAACCTACACCCATTTCTGTAAATAACCTTCACGGTTTTTGTAATTCTTGAGAAAATATTAATTTACGGAGCGTCTTCTAAACACTGACTATCTTATTCTACTGACCTCCAGTAATTCAACAACTTCCGCTGTTTCGACCAATTAGAAGCGAAATGGGCGGGGTTTAATAATCTGACCAATCAGCGTTTTGTCTAGCGACGTTGACTGGCGTGTGTCGTCATTGAGCGTGAGCAGCAGCAGCAGCAGCGAGGAGAGCGTAGCGGCGGACAAACAAAGCGAGAAGAAACGGTGAAAACATCGGAGTAAAACCAACGTTTGAGTCGTCGCTTCCTCGTTTTGGTTTGTTAACACTGCGAGAAACTTCATTACTGACCAAGTCTGGATGTTAAACTGAGCTTTGGAGCTGGTTTTTGTCGAGCAGGAGTGAGGCCGGACGCTGAGCACACCTGCGGGAAGGTAAGGCTAATGAGCTAACTAGTTAGCGACCAGCGTTAGCATTAGCATTAGCCTTCTCTTAATATCTTTTGGCTTCATTAACATTTATATACATCAGTCTTTTTGCTTGTGTGGGTAAGAATGTGTTGTTTTTCTGTGACTAAAGCGTCTCTGACATGTGAGCCACTCACTTAGACGGATGATAAGTTGTGTATTTCTCCATTGTCTGTTTACGTGTTAACGGTCACTTTGCAGACATTTTGAGTCTCTTTTAATTTGGTGTGTCATCCTGCATCCTAGCATCTTGTTTGCAGTCTTTTTGTGTATCTTTGTGGTCATTTAAGGTTAACGAGGTAACTAGTAAGCTGTTAGCGTTAGCATTAGCCTTCTCCTTTATTTCCACTGTCAGTCGTTTTAATTGCGTGGTTAAGACCGTTTGTGTTTCTGTGACTAAAGCGTCCCTGGCCCGAGTTGTGGGTCTCTAACGTGGACGGGTGGTAACACAATGGTCATCTGTCGGTAGTCTGTTTACACTTCTTTGCTGTGGTTTTGCATGTCTTTGGAGTCACTTCGCAGTCATCTTGTGTCTCATTCTGGTCATTTTAAATCCGGCTGCACTAAGACATCTCAGTTTGGTCTCTCTCTGGTGTTTTTGCGTCTCTGAGGTCTGTGGCGCTGTTTTACATATATTTATGGTCAGTTCTTTGCACGGGCGCCGGATTAATATCAGAAGTGGTGGGGCCAGAAAGAATCGGCTAAACTACCCATAGTATTATATTATTATATTCGCTCTATGCAAGGCTCTCCTCTGAGCTCACACACCGAGCTGCAGGTGGACAGGTAACGGGGGGAGAGGGGGAAGGTGTTGCTCTCACCGGCTTACTGTGGGACATCGCTGGCCGCAGGATCGTGAATTTGAGAAAACAACGCGGTGCTGCACGGGGCTCTAGATCCTGAACAGAGATACTGAGGCACAGAGAAGCCTGCACTTAAACATGCAGCGTTACAGTGTCTGCAGACTATATGTCTTCACCACCAGCAGCTGCAGACACAAGTGAATTAGAGCTTAAGCATCTATTTCTGCTCTTTATGTCCCTTCAACCATTCTAGTCTCATTTGGCCTCACCACTTTATTGCTACTGTTGATTTCATATCACCTAGATTTCAGCCAAAACCCTGTTAAATGTGTGGTTAAAATTTGTTTTACACTCTACCAGTTATATTTTCATAATGACTGATTAAACCTGCAGCTCCGCGCATCGCCGAACGATGCAGCCCTGCACTTTCGTGATTGATTAATTGATGCAGTCTGGATGTGTGTGCGTTTAACTAATATGTGGATACACCAGTAAAACCACACACGTAAGCTAGGCTAGTTGTGTGAAATGACAAACTTTGGGCACAAGGAGGCTGGTCTGTAAATGCACGTAACCTGCTGTAATCCTAAATATCTTTAATGCGCAACAACGCTTCGCTTCTGTCAAACACCATGTGTCATTGTTGTGAACATGTCAGTCATCGCTCAGTGCCACTCACAGAGCTCCAAAACAATGATGTGGAACAGACAGAGTGGAGGTTCTCAAACCTTACAAGACGTCTCCAGCGATGAACTGCCACAGAGACCTGGGTCTCTCGGTCCCTCCCTCCTCCCTGCAGTCTGAACATCATGTCCTGGCTGCTGATGGTCCCCCTGGTTACACAGCGTCCTCTTTGATTGAGTTAATATTTAAATATTGTGTGTAAGGTTCGTTTTGGTCATTTTTTTGTGTCACTGCAGCGATTTAGCGTCTCGTGATTGTTGTTCGAATCAGTTGTGTATTGCAGGTTAAGACCTCTTGGGCCTGTGTGTGGTAGTGATCTATGTATATTAGTGAGGAGTCATTTATTTGTGGTGACTTGATCCAGCTCAGTTGTGTTAAATACAGACAGACTCCGTGCTCCTCCAGTGTTTGAGCTGAGATTACTGTTTGAAATCACTGCATTCAAACTAAAATGTAAAAGGTTGAATTTAAGCTCTGAAAGTGAAAATGATGGTTTTCTCACTGGTCAACAAAGTCCTCAAACTCAAAACTCAGTGTAACTGTCAGGGTTTTAGTGCTGAGTTCTCAGTGTGGTGTTCTCCGGCACTGATTATTGGTTATTGGCTGTTTGTTAATTAGTTTTCCATGTGTTGTTTTTGTGTTTTCCAGGTCTTTACCTGTTGAGCTGCTGCAGCCTGGAGGAAACACCAGCTCTCACCTCACACACCAAACAGGTCTGTGTCCTAAACATTTACCCAGTCTCAATAAAATGTATGGTTTCTTGTAGTTGGTTTGAAATGAATCTAGACAAAGAAAACTATGAAATCCTCACATTTGAGAAGCTCTGACTTAAGGAAATATTTGGATAATATTTTTAAATAGATGTCAGTTTGCTGCCTGATGTTTAATAGATTGCAGCACAGTTTATAGATAGTCATTGTTAAGTATCACAGTGGGATCTGTTAATAGATAAAAATCAAAAGTAAAATACAGACAAGTTTAGAAGTGCATTTGCCAGACTACACTGTATAGATCAGTATCATTTATACAGATACATTAATTCTAAATTATTCATAGGTGTTGTAATTTGAACTGATAAACAGTCAGAATATTATTTTAAAAATATCTTTATAGTAAAAACTTATTTACCAAGAATTTATCTCATACAAGCTGCAGCAAATAAATACATGTAATCTAAAACCAGTTTATCACAGTTCTATACCTAAACTCATTGTAGTATTTAATAAAACGTGTCCTGTCACATGTGAGGAAGCAGACCGTACTCTGTACAAACATGTTTGTGAGTTTAGAGAACTGAGTGGAGCTGATTGACCAATTAAATAAATCATTAATGTAAATAAAAGTAAACAGATAATGAGTCTGTTTTTTTTTTTAATTGGTTTTTGTTTGTCAAACAAAAGCTGTTTAAATAAATCTGTGTTCATAAGAAGAGGAATATACCTGTGTATCTCACTGTAATGTAAAAATAAATGTGACTCAAGTTAGTGTTCATCATACAGTTCAATCTAATACATGGTTGGTTCAGTGATCAGCTGATAGACAGAAAATGAATCATTTGTCTTCATTTTTCTGTGTCTTTGGGTTTAATTGTTGATGAGTAATAGATAATCACGGACTGTGTCTATTTCTCTTCTTTCCTCCAGGTGTCACCACGTCATCCATGATTACAGAGTCCTCACACAACAAAGTGGTTTGAGCTTCAACAGAAGAGACGGACACAAAGATTTCCACCAGGTCAGTGTCACTTTATTCTCTTCAGTCCATTAAAACCTGTCGTCTGGAACAAACTGCTGTGAAGTTTGAATTAGTCAGTTTTCATCTGGCTGTCACTCAAAAGAAGCTTTTAATGATTTTGTTCCAGACATTTAACAAACCACAGCAAAGTCTGACCACTAGGAGGCGCTGTGTTTTATTCTCTCATTTAAAATACAAGTTATTGAAGTTGTCTTTAGGATTTAGTATCTTTTACTTTTCCATCTTTTGGCAGTTTGAACTTCATTACCCAGAAACCCTCTGTGCTTTTATTCTGATGGGTTTTTATGTTAATGTTTGTTGTGATTTTCTCCACAGGACTCAACCTTCACCCAGCAAACACGTCCGCTCAGAGAGAGAAGACACAGACACAGAGATTGACAGAAGGTCAGTGTGAGTTTATTCTTCTCAGTTTGACTCTTTAAAACCTGTTGTCTGGAACAAACATCACTAAGCTAAAGCTGCAATATTCATTTTAATTACTATTAATTAGTATTTCTCCACATCGTAGCTGCAGATAATAAAAAAGACTAAGAGTGAAATATTTAAATATCTGTAATTGTAATAAAATATAGAATAAAACCATTAAACATCTGTAACTATAAAGAGTAACAAAACCTTTAATTATCTGTAAATCAGAATTTTAAACCTCTGTTAAGAATAAAACTCTTAAATGTTTATAGCTGCACACAGCAAATATTAAAACCTTTACATATCTGTAACTAACTGTAAAGTGAAAGATCTTCAAATGTTTGTAGATCTAAAATAAATGAATCAATAAATAAATCCCTTAATTGTTGCATATCCACTTTAGCAGCAGAAGTAGAGAATATTTGATATGTTTATCTAATAAATTTATTTGTAAAACATAGGTGTGAAAATAAATTCAATTATAGCTTTTAATGATTTTGTTCCAGACAACATGTAACAAACCACAAAGATAATGGCAGGTGTTTGACCACTAGGAGGCGCTTTGTTTAATTCTCCCAAAGACTAA
>BRZM01000370.1:7549-22389 GCA_033238685.1 Lates japonicus
AAAAAAATGTTATGATGATTGGTGATATTACTGACCAGAGACCAGAATGAAGACATCATAGACACAGATCACAAAATGAGGACCAGAAACAGGACAAAGGGAGAAAAATTTACCTGAAGAGTTTTTTGATGAAACAAAAAGAAAAGAAAAAGGGAGGATGAAATGAATAAAACTCAAATGAAATGAAGAAAAAATATGGTGTTACGTGTAATATTGAGTTAAATGTATTTTGATTCTTTATAACTACACTGATAAAAGGTGGAAATGGATACTGATATTTACTCTCAGCTACCAGGTCTGGTAAAAGAACAGAAATGGATGGGGAACATAGTAGAATAATGCTGGTATGAAATGAAACATTCTGTCCATGCAGCTTACTCTGATTGGTTTTTTACCTCCCAGAGGAGCCTGCTGACACACAGAACCCCTGAAGAAAAAAGGATGTCAGCACAGAGAGAAAAAGAGAAACAAAGTCACAAGAAGGTTAGCTTGTAAGCAAGCTGGGGCAGATCCACACATCAATGTGACTAAAAAATAAATAAAAACCACACAGTGTAGCTGTCAGTCTTTCTCAAATCAATATTCATGGCAGTCAGATACTTTGAGCAGAGGAAGTCCAGCAGAACTGATGCAGTGTTAGACTAATTACCTGTAGCCCTGATGTAATGCACTTCTATAAACTGTTATCCGTATTGGCAGGAGTACATTACTTTGTGTATGCTAGTATTTTCCAGAAAGGGCTTGTTGTACAGTGTTTGGGGTGTTACAAGCCCCATGAACAGAAATACCAAACACACAATACTAGGGGACTGATAATATTAAGTCAATTAAAATGATCATTAATTTACAAGTCCATTACACTGTGAATCAGTAGGCAAGGACCTAAGGATGGCAGGCAGTTGTCAGAAAGCGTGTAGCAGCAGGAGAGGATATGTAAAAGCATTCCTCCATGCAGCTGGTATGTTTTTGTTAGTATGGCAATGTACCAATAATGCTGTAAGTCTGAGTTCAATTTAGTGTGAAAACCAAAGGGGGCACAGCAGGATATTTTCATGCCACAGTGTCCAGCTCAGTTTGGGAGTAAAGCCATGCATCTTAAACAATATGAAGTACAATATTCATGACCTTTCCATTATCACCACTGACCATTTGTCAATACCATAGCCTCTTGGTTAAGACTGATGAATTCAAATACCACCCCAGTGACAAAGCAGGATAGTGCTGACTGTGCATTTTCGATACACACATGCAAAATATTAAACATTTTATTTTATTATTTATTAAACAGTTTTTTGAAAAGTGTCTAAAGAAAGGCTGTGAAAATAATGTGTGTAAGTGCAGCCTACTCACAAATGTAAGATGTCTCTGTTATCATGAATGCACTACCAAGACTTTTCAGATTGGTTCCTGCTTGTATTAGCATGCTTATACATATTTTGGAAACGTGTGGAAATCAGGGCTGTTTAAAATCACAAAGTTTGGAGCATCAACCTAAAATGGGAAAACATATTTGAACTGGAAGGTTCAGACAGAGCCCTAGGTGATATGCTCTCTTTTGGGATGTACTCCATTAGCTGTGGGCATCTCCAGAGGTGACTGTCTGCACGGTCATCGCTCACAAAATGGGGAGCAGAACAACAACAGAAACAGCTGATGAAAGCTGTGAGAGAAGAAATGTCTAAAAAACTGTTTTCTTTACACCTGCAGAGGCAATTTAAATCAGCCTCAGGCTACATGCATATCAATATGCATGCATGCTGCATGTATAATGAAGCGCCCATTGCATATACATGCTTTGAGTCTCAGGAGTTTCTTATTTAATAAAATCACATGTTAAAAAGGCTGATTACCCGTGGCTTAAATACTGAGATGCATTTGCTAAACAAACCACAGCTCCAGTCTCTGCTGAAACCTTTCAAAGAGCTCTCTGAGCTATTTGGTTTAGTCTGTCAGGTTCAGACAAATGAATTTCATGCTTAATACAGCTGGTTTTATTAGGTAAAGGTTAATCAACTAAAAGGATCTGAAACAGCAGTGTAACCTAAAACTGTTGCTATAAACCACAAGCAGCAAGGGAAGAAGGGAGAAACAGTAAAGACGAGGAGAGCAACAGAAATATACAATATAAACAGAGAGGGAAGACAGGACAGATGAGTTTTCAGGCAGAGAAGAAAAATTAGAGATAGATACACAAAGCACGGGATCAGCAGGCAGTTTTTTATCTGACTTTTGTGACTTCCTATCATCCACTATTAAGTTGGAAAGAATTCTACTGCTTGGGGATTTCAATTTTCACGTTGATGATAATTCATGCACTATTGCCTCTGACTTTCTTTATCTCAGAATCTTTTAACTTTACTCAACATGTGACTGGCCCAACACATAGTGGTGATCATACTCTTGATCTTATTATGTCACTTGGTCGAGATATTGGATCTATCTGTACTGAGGACCTATCTATTAGTGATCATAAATGTATTTCTTTCAGTCTTGCAACCTCGACATCTTTCCCACCAAGCAAATGAAGTATTCCCGATATATCACAGTCTGTGGTTAAAAAATTCACAGAAATGTTTGAGTGTATTTGATGATGATGAACAGTCTGTCCTGTCAATTCACAGTGCTTATATATACTGGACAAAGTAGCGCCTCTTAAACTTTAACAATTCAGCGCTGTAAAATCCCCTCTTTGGATCACTGAACCTATCCACAGTTTTAGGCACACTTGACAAAACGGAGCGCCTCTGGAAAGTCACAAAACCTGAGGTCCACTGTTTATACCTTGAGGAACTCTTATAATATACTCTCTTATAATGATATGGTGAAGGATGCAAGAGCCTCCTGTTTTTCAAATTTAATATCTATGGGGAAAAGAAAGTGCTTTTTGACACAGTAAGTAACATTGTTTCTCCATCAGTGCCAAATATACCAGTCTTTTCAGATAAGGACTATAATGATTTTCAGACTTCAGATTTTTTAAATGCATTAGAGAAAATATCATTCCTTCAGCCAGTCCTTTTAATCATAGTCCCCCTCATCCCATCATCATGGATTCTTTTCACCTACAGCCAACGATTTCTTAGTTCCCTCAGTCACATACTTGATATTAAGTCTTCTGAACCACATCTCCTTCATTTAATATATACAGAAAACAAGTCATTCATTCTTTAGTGTTTTTATTGCAGGAGACTCTGTGTTAATTTAAATTGTCTACAGTGGGAGCAGGGGGAGCTTAATCGAAGTCCAACACAAACTAACTGAATTGAAGAGTAGCAGTAGCCCAGGTAACAAAGTGAGCTCTAACATTTTGACAGTGAATCAGAACACAGTAGTAAGTAAAGAGAATACATTTTGTGGTAGTGTTTCCTGAAACTCACTACGAGTGAGTCTACACTCACATCTGTAGCATCTATGCTTACAATCACGTTTTTCAAGTACATAATTCATGTGTGCATGCATGTGCACATCATATCCTGGTTTTAGAAAACTTGAATATACCAGCGAGAGTAGTCGAAAAGAAACTGGAATACTGTTGCATATAAACACCTGGTCCAGTGCTTAAAGGGAGATCAGGTATCAGATGAGGGTGCAGGAATGATGTTGACTCTAGCAATAGATCGAGGAGATGCTGTGGTAAACTTTAATTTCACCTTTTCACAGCTTTTATATGTTAACAGAAACACTACAGGACTTTAACATGGATTCATTCAAGACAAACCATACAAAAAGCAACTGTGTTGTTTACAAACCTGTTGGTACACAGTTTACCTGCCAGACTGGAGATGGACTGAAAACCATCTGGCTTGGTGTTGGAGAACATCTTAAATCCATGTAAAAATCATATCCTAGTGTAAACCATGACAAGTCAAAACAAGGATACTAGTGTGAATGTGACTGTACAAGGCATGGGCAGGTTACAGGTTTCAAGGTTTACCACGGTTTGAAAAAGTCAAGCCCCTAATATTTTCTGTTATACCGTTCCTACAATATAAGCAGTTTTCCTCCCACATCACAATGACCCGTCAAAGACAGAGTGTGTAGGAGTCCCTCAGGTCGTGTCCGCGGATTAACACAACCCCTCCCCATCCGGTTCATGCGTGCAATCGGCTCTGTTCAGGCTACCTGTATTCATGGTGGCAGAGGGAGGTGACACCCCTGAACTCCCCCCTAAAAATTAAAAATTAAATTGGATGTGTGGGAATATTTCAGGTCAGAAGGCAATACTTTAAACCTGATTTCACGTCTCCAGGAGCACCACCCATCACTCTGTGCCGGGGTAATGCTGTCTTGAAATGAATGTATGCGACAGATACGTGAGTTAGCATGTCTAGCACCGGTGAAATAAATACTATAGGCTTGGTACTGCAGCAGATAGCAGTTAACTAGCCAACATCAGCTAGTTTCTCCACTAAAAAGAGAGCAGTAAGCACTGCAGGAGGCTAGCTCAGAAGACACACAGAGCAGCTCACTAACAGTGAAGAGCATCAGGGCAACTTTGGGAAATTGTGGCAGCTCCTAGTGTCTGGTTTGAGGGTGCACACAGTACATGTTTCTGTATATACATTTTTTGCCAGTAATATTTGTGTCTTCTAGTCTTTGTAATGATAATATGTTTGTTCTTGAATGTTTATTTGTTTCAGATTTTCAGAGTGTTTTGGTGGCTAAAAGAAGAAACACCAGTCAAACATCAGTTGGAGCATGAATTAAATCTAGCAGGAGAAAATCCTTAGGAGCAGTTAGAATTCTGTTTTGAAGTGTTATTTTTTACAGAAAAGAATTTAAGTATTTATGTTCTGAGCTTGTTGAGCTGCAGGTTTAGGTTCACTTAGGGGACTTTAAAAAAAAATACTTAACATACACATTTCCTAATGTTCCAAGTATTCTGTGTTGTTTAAAAATAAAAAAGATTGTGTTCAATGGAGGAAAAAAGTTGTTTTTCTTACCAGGCAATTGTGATACGGCGATACCCTGATATTTTTATCTAAGTTCATACCATACCATCATACCATCAGAATCACGTACCGGCCCATGCTGTACTTAATGCAAGAATGAAATTCTACTCTGACAGGACATAACACAATCTGAACAATGTTACGTGCTCTCTCCTGATTCATAAACTCCCTATTTATCTTATTTAATTCATGCTATATTTTTGTCCTGTTAAAAAGATGAAAAAGAAGATTTTAAAATCTTGCAACTGGTTTCCTGTCACATGGGACCTTGGCACAGTTAAATATCTATGTTATTGTTTTTTTGTAATTACAAGCTTAAGCAAGTTTAACATTTTATAATATGAAAATATGGTGTTGCACTGAGACATGAAGACAAGAAAAAAAAGGTAAAAGGCAACTCAGCCAACATAATATGAGTTCTGAAAGCCTTCTTTACTTTTTCTGCTCAGTTTCTCAGCAACACCATTTACTTTAAGTTGTTTTTCTTTCTTTTCTCAATTTCATATCACAGTAAAGAGATTATCTTTGGTATTTAGACCTTTTGCCAATCGAGTAAGTAATGGGCAGATTAATTGATAATGAAAAGCGCTGTTATTTTTTTCATATTCATTCAGAATTTGCTGAACATATAATAATGAGTATCATATAATAATAACACATAATAGTAACAGTAGTAACAGTATCATGTATCAAGCTAAACCATATCTATGCTAGATGGCTTCTGCTGTGACTGTGGACCTGACAACCTGACATGATTAATTCTGTTTAGTAGTGGATTCCCTCTGCTTGGGATTACCTCAGTGCAGTGAAGCCTTACACAGGAGATCAGTAGGGATTATCTGATACACTCAGGTATTCACGCAATGCTGATCAAACCAACCAAATACACTTCATTTACACTGACTCTGCAGTAAGTGGTAGCTGAAGGACACAGCACTTGGGAGACACACATAGAGGATAAATTTGCATATTCAGTGTTTCAGATACAATATCATATTCAAGTCAAGATTTTTATTCAGGATTGTCTGTTGTGATAAATGCAACTCTCCTGCATTTATTTGCACACTAATAGCACTATTTCTGCCTGTGTTCTCTCAAGTGTGATTTAGCAAGTCGAGTCAGGACATTCTGTGCCAACAGGCTGAATTTGGCAAAACAACCTCCTGGATTGCTCTACCGTACAGCACAGGTAGAGGGAGCTGTTGTATCTAAGCAAAGGATACTAAAGCTGCATCTCACAAGGCAGATCCTCCTCAGTAAGGAGAGGGTGAGGGAGGGGAACAGAAAGCACTGGGATTTATGGGAAATGACTCAATTTGATGAAAAACCACAGATGTGAGATACAGGGTCCAAAATGCTCCAGCCATGCTATTGATGCTATTTTTGGTAAAGACAAAAGGCATGTAGAATGAACTGACAATTGCAGTGCATTAATGATGAAAACAGAATGCCAGAGAGACTTGCCTTGACAGCTGCAGTGACAGCGGCGGTGGCTGCGATGCTCAGGCCCTGCTTGCCAAAGTTCACCATGGTTTCATAGCTTCTCTCTTTGGCCTGCACAATATACTCATCTATTTCCTAGAGGGACACAATCAGTAACACTTTTCTAGTAGACAGTTTAATTGAGAAATAAGAAGTGTGACTAATCAAAGTACAGAGGCAGGCATGGATGGGATGGATGGATGGGTGATCTTACCCTCTCTCTGGAGGACAGCAGAGGGTGCAGACACTTCCTGTAAATTAGACTTGCTCCTCTGGTGTAGGGGGACAGCAGCCAGATCACAAAAGCTATCTTCAGCTCATAGTAGAGAGGAAACCTGGAAATGTGGATGAACAGAGGGACCATCCAAATATTGAAGAGAGAGCTCTCAGCATTGCTACTGATTGTAACGTCATACAGATGTGATGTCTCATTGAAACAAGTTTAACTACAACAAACACAGAAACAACAGTAGTCATAATTTGGCTACTGCATCTATACTGATCAGGAAAACCAATTCATTAAAACCGAAAAACAGTGGAGAATGCTTGTAGGAAAACCCAACAACTCCAGTCCCTCATTAGTATTAGTGGAGAGACATGGAGTCAGCAGTTAAAACATAAAAGGGATAAAACTGTCAATAATCCATGATCACAAAGTAAAAGCTGACTACTCATTGAAGTCCAGCTGGCTATTTTATATTTTTGATTCTAATAAAAACATCTTTGAGTAATAAGTTGTGTTTCACTATGTGTGTACATTTTACAACCACTGGCCTCCACTTCAAAACAATGCGAGAATGACAGTAGAGAAAGGTGTCTGTTTGTCTGCATCAGTCCCACTGCTATCTTGCATGGGTGGGGTTAGGCCTGTCACAATAACTACGTTTGTTGGACGATATATTGCAATAAACCATGTTACTGTCATCTTAAGACCAGTTTATGTCATAAATTATTATAAACTATACAAAACAGCATTATAATGCAAGTGAAGCCTTTCAAAGATATATACTGAAAAGGATGCATAAAAGGGGACTTATGAGACTGACTGCTATGCATTTGTGTGTGTGTGTGTGTGTGTGTGTAACTCACCATGCCAGTGTGAGGTCAGTGATGGTCTCCACCACAGTGTAGAGGGCAAAAACAATCCAGTACATCATCCACCGCACCTGGACAGAGACAACAGTGAGCAATGAAGACATGTCTACTTATCTACCTATTGTTCTACTCATCTACTTAAGTAACATGAAATTGCAGTACTGGAATGCCACACAAAGTATGAGATAATTTAGAGACAGAATCACCATTACAGTCTGTTGACCAGAAAGGAATGCCAAGTTTATTTTTAGACTGTAAAATGTCCTGCTCAGTCACATTTAGTTACTATTCTAAAAGAAACAATCTAAAGTCAAAAAAAGATTTTTCCAACATTGAAAAATCTATATCAGTATCAGCCTCACAAACAGTTATGAATATCTGATTAAACCCTGCAGCCTTTTGTGTCAACTACCACATGTTGTAAGTGTGGTAAGAAAATCATATTCAGAAAATCAAATATATTTCTGACAGAGTAGAGCTATTGCAAGCTGTAAAAATATAGGAATGTAATGTATTCTAACTGTTTTTAGTAGAGTTGCAGTGCCTATTGTTCTACTAACCCTGTTCTGAACTAATCTACCAAATGAACATGGTCACTACTTAAGGACTTTAATTACTGAATTTAAGCTACTTTTATACTTGGTAAAGCATAAGAATTAGATAATCTGAATGTGAGGCTTATATGGTACTCTTTTCTTTTATCCTCTACCCTGTCTCTTCTCAGGTCAGTAGTAATGAGGTTTAGGATTTTATATTGGTTTGCTTTTATGCTTTCTGCTGTCCTCCCTGCTCCCTCGTTCCTCCTGTCCCTCTCTAAGGGCTTTCCGTGCTCTTCTGGCTGGATTTCCATATCAAAGCCAGCAGTAGATGGTGGCAGGCAGGAAGACAGTCGCATGGCATGCTGAGGTATTAGCCAGACCCGGCTGCAGCCGCATGACTGAACAGACACTGACATTAGCTAATGAAATGTCAGTGTGTGTGTGTGTGTGTTCATGGATGAGTGGTAGAGTAAAAAGTGTGAAGTCTGAAGGAGGGAGAACACAAGAGAAGGACAATGAACTCAAACACACATATTCACCCGTCTCATAAGAACAAAGTCTCAGAATTACAAACACACCTGCAGGTTAATTCACATCAGGCAGGCACTGTTCACACACAGACACACACTGTCTGCACCACTGCTGCTGGACTGGTTAATTGGTGACCTCATTGTGAACCTCCTCCAATCGCACACACAGAGGCTCATGGGAATGATAAATGTAAAGGAGAGATTGAATCCCGGAGCCAATGAGACATCTAATTCATGTTTCAATCTCCTTCTGATTCTACCACTTCTGTCTCTCCTCTACCTCTCCGTTTCATCTTCCACTTCATACCCTTTTCCCTCTCTCTCGGTCTCTACCAGCATTTTTTCTCTTTGCCTCCCTCCTTCATCTCATCTGTAGGGAGGACATTAAGACGTGACCTCAGTGAAATATACAGCAGCCATTTTGCCTTCCTCAGGCAATAGCAGACATTTACTAGCCCCGTCTTTGAATAACTGCCTTCCTTTAAAAGAGAAAGAGAAAAAAACACCTGACATCAGCTCTCTACAGCCAATGGGCTGACTGGTAAGACATAGCATGGAGATAGAGCTGGGCAGCAGTGGAGACTGACCAATAGTAGGGGTTCATGCTACAGCCCCACCAGCCAGCAAGTTTCACTGTAAGAGTCATTTTAAATGACTTTATATTGTTAAGGTTGGTGTTTTGTTTTATGCATACTTATGTGAACTTAAAAAGTGAAAATAAGCCACAGCATCTAACTTAATTAAAATATAGCTGCAGTATTTTCACAAACGATTAATCAACAGATTATTTTCTTGATTAATTGTTCAATCTATTAATCAATTAGTCATTTGGTCTATAAAATGTCACAAAATAATGAAAAATACCCATTACAATTTTCAGTAACTTAAGTTGATATATTCAAATTGTTTGTGTAGCTTGTGTTCTACCAAATTCACAAGGACTATGAAAACCATCTGTGAATGCCTCTCTCCACCTCTCTCTCCTACAGACCTCTGTCTAGGTCTCCCCAGTTGTAGCAGATCTGCAGAAGTTTGCAGATCATAGCTGCACACTTCTGTTTGCAAAGTTGACACTCATGTTTTTGGTCATCTCTTTTAACAAAATGCAGCCCCACCAACAACTTCTTTGACATGGTGTCAGTTTGGAGCCGACCTAGAGTGGTAAATGGTAATGAACTTGTACTTATATAGTGCTTTTCTAGTCGCATCGACCACTCAAAGTGCTTTACACTACATGTCACATTCACCCATTCACACACACACACATTCATACAACGCTTGCTCTATTCTACAAAGCGCTCTAACACATGCACACCCATTCGCCTCTTCTCCTCGTGAAAGTAACACCAGCAACTGTCCAACCAATGACAATTTGGTCAGCCAAGAGTATATCGACCACCTCCAGGGTATGGAAACTTTTTCAAACATTGACATAGATACCCACATTCGCTTCCTGATTGGGTCTTATCAGTCACAGCTGCAGTGGTGAATGCAACATAGATAACAAATTACAAGCACTGCTGACCTTGGTGTTTGCTAGCAGCTGTCGTGCAGTTAAATTCTGCATTTTATAATGTTACAATTGCCTACATGCAGAAGAGGCAAACTATTATTCATGAGATCTGCGACAATCCCCATGTCCAGCAGCATTATGGGCATTAAGCTATTCTGGTAGCAAGTGGTAGCCCAACACCTTACTGACCAGTTTGTGTTGGTTTTTCCTTTAATTTGTTGCCCATCTCTAGCTCATTACATTTTGTCATTTTGTTAACATTTGTCATATTGTGGTATACACCCAGTTGCCTTGCCTTTATTTGCTGAAACTAATGCCATCTAATACAACAGTTCTAAAATAAATCCCACCTTCATGAAGGTTCTAATGTTACGTTTCTGTTGAGCTGTCTCTATTATTTTGTCCAACCACTCAATCAGTGAGGGTAGGCTAAACATCACAACAACTGAACATAACAATTTTCATGAGGGGAGGATTTATTGCAGGATTAGATAGACTTAAGCTAGATGGACAATTAGTGTAAATAAATACCATCAAAATTTTCATATTAATACAGTGATAGTGATTTCAGCCTCTTGTCAGCAAGTATACATACCAAGTAAGAAAACTTGTGTATATCTTTAGCGTTGTGCTAATTTTACTGGTTACCTTATGAGCTCTAAGGCAGAAAAGAAAACACTGCATCAGTAATAATGATCCAGAGTTGTTTTTTATATCTGATCTGATAACTGATCTTCATTTCCATTCATTCCTTGCTTGCCAGAGCTGTTAAGAAAAAATTATAAGACATGCACCTCTACCAACCCAGCTATATTACACAACAAAGGAAGCAGAATGCCGAATCAGTAAGAGCAAAAAGAAAAAGAGTCAAAGATGGCTCAAAGCACAGTCACTGCTTACTGCTTCTGAACCTTTGTGCTGGGTGTTAAGGCTGTGTGTGAATGTGTTACTAACTCAGCAGACTGTGATTTCACTCTCACTGGCATTAGTTACATCACCCAGCTTCATCAAGAAAAAACATTCAAGCCCTTAAATCTATATGCGTGTATAGGTTTCCATTAAAACCTGGGTTAAATGGAAATCAGTGCCAAGACCCAATTCATATTTTGACATTCCAATAATTTTAGAAAACTGTCTACAAACACAGAGAATTCATGGCATGCACATTTTGAAAATAATTTCATTAAGATCTCCTCATTGCAGCTGACACCGGTTTACTCTCCATCCTCATCCTCCTTGACCTGAGTGCAGCTATTGACACCATCTCACACCCCATCCTTCTCAGTAGACTCTCCTCCAAGGGCATCACTCACACCCCCCTTGATTGGTTTCGCTCTTATCGATCAGGCCGCACTCAGTTCATACAACTAAAATCCTTCAAATCTGACCCCTCCCCAGTCACTACAGGTGTGCCCCAGGACAGAGCCCTGGGGCCCCTTCTCTTTATCACTTTCCTTATCCTCCGTAAATTCAACGTCCATTTCCATTGCTTCGCGGATGACACCAAGCTCTACCTCTCTAGCAAGCTGAACTCCACTTTCCCACCTTCCTCCCTCACCTCCTGTTTATTGGAAATAAAATCCTGGTTCACCTTCAACTTTCTAAAATTAAACAGCAATAAAACTGAGATCCTTCTGGTTGGCACCAAATCCACTCTATCCAAAGTTGACAGCTTCTCCCTCACTATCGACAGTTCCCCAGTTTCCCCTCCCCCTCAAGTTAAGAGTCTGGGTGTCATCCTCGACAGCACACTATCATTCCAATCTCATATTAATAATATCACCCGGTCTGCATACCTCCATCTACACAACATTAATCGACTCCGCCCCTCCCTCACCCCCCATGCTGCTTCCATCCTTGTCCACAGCCCCATCACCTCCTGCATCGACTACTGCAACTCTCTCCTCTTTGTCCCTCCATAAGCTTCAACTGGTCCAGAACTCTGCTGCTCACATCATCACCACAACCCCCTCTTACCATCACATCACCCCCATCCTTCAGCAATTCCACTGGCTCCCACTTAAACAGCGTATTGAATTCAAACTCCTCCTGCTTACTTTCAAAGCCATCCACAACCTTGCCCCCCCCACATTTGTCTGACCTCCTACACATCGCCACCCTGTCCCGTTCGCTCAGATCTTCCCCCTCCATTCATCTCTGTGTACCCTCTGCCCGTCTCAGCACCATGGGGAGCAGAGCATTTAGCCGCTCTGCTCCCCAGCTCTGGAACTCCCTGCCACCAGCCCTCTGAAATGTTGACTCCTTTCCTGTTTTCAAATCCAGACTCAAAACCCATCTGTTTAAGACTGCCTACTCACTTTAACCATCGTACTGCAACTTCACCGCCCTACATTTCTTTTATATGTTGATTTTATCCATTGTTGTTTTATTGATTAGTGTATATTGTACAGTTTTATTGATTATTGTATATTGTACAGTGTCCTTGAGTGTTCAGAAAGGCACTTATAAATAAAATGTATTATAGTATATATATATATTTTTTTTTTTATAAGATACAGGATTTAAGTCTTTAACTTAAAATGTCCTTATATCAACTACAATATAGTGCATTATAAACCATTCTTTAACTGTTTTACACCTCTGAAAATACAGTGTTAGGATCAGTCAAAAATCAAGCATATCCATACAAGCTGATTGTACAACAAGTAGTTCCGACCAAGCAATCTGATTGGTCAACAAGACATTTAAATGTGCTCAAATCAGCATGACAGCACGCCTTACTCATCACTAAAAATATTACTCCGACATATACATTTTCCTTTGTTGGTAATAGTTGTATAATCGCAATGTTACACTCGAGGGTGTCCTTTAACGTCATTTGAGCAAAGCACCTCGGCTTTCTCCATCAGCTGTGTCGGTGACACGGCGCTATAACTTAAAATTCATGTAAAAGTTTGCGGTTGCAGAAGCTACATCTGTGTGAGTAAATAAATGCAGCGTCTTTGTTATAACGTGGTTGATAAAAGTAAGCATTCATTTGTGCAGTAGGCTATTGATTTAGTTCGGTAAAGTCCGAGACCTCGATAAAGCATTAACGTCAGCTCAGAGTTCACTCATCTGGGACTAGAAAATCATTTCTGTTGCTAGGTCGTTACTAAAGATCTGATTATTTGCCGTAGTGGTAAACTCGGTTCCATTACACATAGGAGTCCACTGACGTGACTGATTGTGTTCCAGTTATTAGTCAGACCCCATGTATTTCCATGGAAATGGGAAAAACACTCGCCAAAACCTTTTAATTTTGAGAGCAAATTGCTCCTCAACATGAACAGATTTTCATTATACATTTTACTTTGTTGGTAATAGTTGTATAATCGCAATATTACAAACGACAGTGATGCTTGTGGACCGCATCACTGTCGTGCTCAAATGACGTTAAAGCACACCCTCTCGGTTGATATTGCTTAAGTGAAGCACATTAACTTACGTATTCCTTGACATTTTTGGTCTTGACAGCTTTGTAAGAGTAGTATGCAGGATACAGGGTCCCAAACACCAGCCTGCAGGGAGAGAGAGCACAAAACATGGAGCTCATCATTTCTATTACTGTCCCATGTTAGATAACCACAGTTACCCATTCACAAAAATTTTCTTAATACTTGCAAGCCTGGGTTTATACATTGTATCAGTACATGAGATCTGTTGAAATTGTGTTGATAGGTTTGCACATGCTAGGAGACAAACTGATAAATACAACTGCTCTGGTAACATAAAAATACAGTTTAAAGTCCATAACAAATCTTCACATTTACAGTGTGAATTCTACAGTCATGACAGTTTCCCCCAACACTAAAACCAAGATGGTTCTTCAGTATTATTCTAAGTGCAAACTGAGGCTTACATACAAAATTGTGATTTTCCAGTTAAAAGCCATCATCTGTTCCTGCAGAACAATCTGGGGACTTATATATATCCTGCAATGATCGTGTGTTGGGTTCTGACCCAAAGTCTGAAAACCACTGGAACACAAGGCGATGACTCAACGTTTCCTCTGTAATCTTCTTCTGCAGCAGCAGCGGCTGGGGGTAATGTGGGGTTTGGTTCCATGTCTGCTCCAGTGCAGGTTGCAACACTACCTAAATGTACTGCACTCTTCTTTTATTCTTTTGCATAACTTTTGCATAATAACAGTATTTGCTAAATAAAACATAGTCATTGTTTTGCACTGCACTGTTAAAGAAACTTTCTTTCTTCTTCTGTAGGTGGTGGTCGTGTAGTGTTGGTCTGTTCAGCCTTGTGTATAGCTACCAGGGCTATACAGAAGTCAGAAGGGTTTCACTGAAAACATCATATTTGCACACAGTAAGAGATAGTAAAAGGTGGCATGGATTGATGTGGATTTGATTTTCATTAACATATTTAATACCTGACACAAAATTCCTGGTCATTGATTTACAACACTGCCTGCAAATAGTTTAATACAGCCAAAATATTGAGGGAATAGTTGCCAGGATATAAATAGTATGGCAAAATCTTGAATAAATTTAAGAGCAGAGAGTTGCCCTGTGTTCAACTGCAAGAAGAATAGACCACAGCCATCTGTCTCTTAGCATTCAAGTCCGCCTGACGTTACAGAGCCTCCTACAAAATCTCTATCTGTGGACAGTGCTTTGACTCATATTTTAGCAGGTAATGTCTAGCAAACATAAAAATTCAACTAACTAAACTAAATAAAATGTTACTGCGGTTTCCTGGTTTGATACATTTT
>BRZM01000370.1:32294-44527 GCA_033238685.1 Lates japonicus
TGTGAGTGTAGATAATGATGTCTGAGCACATAGTGAGCTTGTGCGTGCGAAGCTATGAGCTTATGCCTTCATATATTTGAAGATGTGCATGTTTGGGGCCACATTCAGATATATATGTGTTTTGTGTAAGTGTGTGTATGGAGGATGGGGAGGGGGAAGAGGGTAGGGGTGGATTCATAGCTACTTGTTATTCATGAAGGCGGCTGTTGCAGTGTGCAGCAGTATGAGGTAGATTCCCACTGGAGCTTCTCTGGTCACACAGCCTGTCTGGGACAACATCAGAGGATGACAGTTGAACAAATAATACCTCCGCACAAAGCTTTCAGCTGCTCACTGCTAACCTGAAAATACTCTATAATCTCACACAGCTGCAAAATGTAGTCAGAAACATACACATTTGTAAATAAATCAAACTGAGCAGATATTGTGAAAATCAGCCATTGGTAAAAACCAAGTTACATTAGATATATCAGGTATATCATACATGCAGTGTGACAGTGTGACATAATACCGCATCATCTACAAACTCCTCCTGCTTGTCTATAAATCACTCCACAACCTCGCTCCACAGTACCTTTTGGACCTCCTCCACCAGCATACCCCTTCACAGAACCTGGGGTCCTCTGACTCAGGCCTTCTATCTATTCCCTGCACCAAAATGCGGTCCTTTAGGGATAGAGCCTTCATTGTGGCAGCCCCCACCCTCTGGAACTCTCTCCCAACAGAGATTCGCCATGCTACATCTTTGGTCACTTTTAAGTCTGCTCTTTTTTTCTTTTTTTTTTGGACATTGTCTTTGTAAAGCATCCATGGGTCTTGTGAAAGGTGCCATATAAATGTAAGATATTATTATTATTATTATTATTATTATTATTATTACATAACAGTCAACACTAAATCAGAAGATATATATTGCAGTGCATTTACATATCACTGTATTTTTTCATTTGTATACATTTTTAATACCTCTGATTTGGAGCTTTGCTTTGTGAGTACATCACAGTGTTTTGTGGAGTATTTCCCTTTATTTTAATTCAAGGCTGTTCTGATTTCTTGCATTTAACAAGCCAGAGATGTTAATCATTCCATTAACTCTGAGGGTCTCATGCACCTCAAGGAATGAAATATATGGCAAAAAGATGCTGTCTACTGAAAAACGTCAATCGCATACCTGTCATACACTCATACATTGTCCTGTCGCATTCATACTGGGCACTTTGTGAATGCCAATTCAAATATGGCAGGAGTCTTTACTTGACCTTTTGTCCCATCTGTGTATTTGAAAGCAGGCACTTTATCCCCTCATAACTAGGATAAACGTTTCAGAGCTTTTTACAAGAACATATTTAACTTCTTCAACATTAAAGTCCCTAAAGATTCTTTCTTTTTTAATTTGGTAACAACTTAGTTAAAATGATTCTAATGTGTAATCAGTCTTTTGTTCATAGAAACATAACATCTTGTCATATTTTTTATTGTCTGGTTTCTCGGTTTATTTTGCATGCTCCTCTTTCCTGTTGTTTCAGATGTTGTCCTTGTGTGCCTCCCATCCCTTTGGTCTTCCTCACCTGGTTCCCACCTACTTACCCGCCCCTGGTGTGTCCTGTCAGTCCAACCTGTTTAAATACTATCCCTGTTTGCTTTGTTCTCTGCCACATTGTCTCTGTTACTCCTTGTATGTTTTCCCATATGGTTTGTGACTTTGCCTTGCTACTTGGATTTGGATTTTTGCTCTCAGTAAACAGCGTGCCCTATCTGTGCCCCTCACTGACTACACGACTCCGCACTGAGCAGGTACCTGACTCTCCTGCCCACCAGTTTAAGCTGTCCTAGCCTGAACTTGTTGCTGTGGAGAAATACATCCACAACTCCTTCACCACTGGTCTCATCTGTAACCTCCTCCTCCCTCCTGGATTTTTCTTTGTGGAAAAAGTGCTAAATTTTCAACTGCTTCATCTTTATATGTCTAGCAGATATCCTAATCTTCTCCTGGACCATTGCTGAGCATATGCAGCGTGAGAGGTTGATGCTATGTCGTTCACTAGAGAACAGCTGTAAAGTGTGTTTCATGCCTCCTCTGTGGCGGAGTGGCCACTTTTTTTTTCCCTGCGAGCTCATTCCTGTGGAGTGGAACTATGACATCTACGACTGCCACCATTCCCCCGCTCCTATATACAGCCTGGTCAGAAGGTATGGCTGTGGTTCTGCTCACGTGAAATCAACATCATGGCTGGAGCTGCGACTCCAGGTTTTCTTTGTGTTTCTGTGTTTTTCCATGTCTTCCCTTGTGTCTCTTCCTCCCTTGTATGTGTATGTGTGTGTGGGATGTGGTGTGCACCGCACCTGCTCCTCATCATTCAATCACCCTCTACATACGAATGCCAGCTCTCTGTCCATTCTTCACCAGATTGTTCTGCCATACCTTTGGTATTTGACTCTTGGCTGCTCAGTAGCTCTCACAAGTCCTGAGTGTTATATCTCAAGTTATGGTCTGATGACTTGTCTGTCAGCTCCTGCTGCAGTTGGAGCCTCTTTCCTTCCCCTTCCCCATTCAGAACACATAATTTTTCACATTACAGATGCTCCTCAATTACCTCTTGGATATTCTTGGATTCTTGGATATCCATGGCTATTGAAACATAACCCACACACCCACCCATTGACTGGGCTGCTCAACTCATTCTTTCAGTCTGAACACATCTTTAGGAGGACGAAGTTTTGATAGGTGGTGTGACTTGAGTTTTCCCAGAACATAACTCCCCCTACAACCACAAACTGTTATTTTTACATTTGTGTTTGTGTACAGGCTAAACAAACAAGATACAGCATGGTAATAATTGTGCTCCAGAGGTGTTGGTAGGTATCTTTGAACTTTTGACAGAGTTTATTTTGTTTGTTTGTTTGTTTTTTGGCTTTCTCACTAATCTTTTTTACATTTCTACACCTGTTCTATAAACATTACACAATATGTAAATGAGATCAGAATTATGTCAGTCTCACTTCTTCATACTTACCATAATGCTTTTCCTTTCAATTGTTATTGTCTTAGTCTACCACTATGACAAGCCTCTGCTCTACTTATTTCTTCTTCTTCTTCCTCTTTTTCTTGCCTCTTTCCTCTTTTGTCTCATGTGTCCTTAGTGTGGCTATATTTCTTCAGCATCTTAAACTGTTTCTCTGCTCCTCTTCCCCCCGCTTCTCTTCCTCTGTCATTCCATCTCTGTCTTTCTTTCTCCTCCTCTCTTGTATCCCACCCTGGAGGTTGCTCCAGGCTGATTGCTTTCTACATGCTTCACACTCTATACTCTATACTGTTCTTAAGATCCCTGCACTCTGCACACACAAGCAAAAGCACACAACCATGCAGTTTTACACAGAGCCACTGATGCACACACACACACACACACACACATATTTTCTCTCTTGTTCTCCCCCAGTTCCTCTGCCTTATTCTCTCGTTCACTGACTCTCTCTCTGTCTCGCTGCAGGAGGCCTCAGTGGAAGACAATGCAGACTAGTAAATCCACACTGAAAGAAAGAGACCAAACATGTCACTGGCCTTTACAGTTCTGAATGAGATGCTCACACAATAGAGCAAGATAAAGGAGGTGTAAAATCATGAATGAAAAGATGAATGATTATACACCCACTCACCTCTGATCGTAATCTGATGGGTTTCAAAGTCAACTATAGTTTTGGACCATTCCATCCTTCCACCCACTTTACCTTCATGCTGATCATTTGCCAATGCATGTGAGACAGTCCATATCTAGATGTATTTTTGTTTCCATTCAATGCAATCATTGGTTTCCATTCATTTCAGTATGATATGAAAATCTATTAGCAGACTTGCTTGAAGCTTGCTGTAGATGAGTAATCCATCACAGTGAAGTCTGCACTGGTTTTTACTCAGATTATCATTTCACTGTAATGCAAGTGCAAATTGATCTGAATGGTCTGCACTGCTTTATCTCACAGCAACAGTATAAAAAGGTATAATTTGGTGGATTTAGGGCTACAATGATTAGTTGATTGATTGATTAGTCAATTGAGAGAAAATTAATTGGCAACAATTTTGATAATTAATCATTTAAATCAAGGTTCCAGCAAAAATGCCAAACATTTGATGGTTCCAACAGTGTTGAATATTTTTGGGATTCTGACATCAAATGTAAGATTAATCAGAAAATTGGTTAATAGGAATAATCATTAAATACATCCCTTGGTGGATCACACGCAAAATGTAAATTCCAAGAGTACAAATTAATTGAAACCATTCAGTGTCTTTAATACCCTGAACGTTTACAGTTAGTAGCATGGTTAAGTTGTGATGTAGTACTGATTTGGAGTAAATAGGTAATAGTATGCAAAAAACAATGATGTGAGTCTTTTGAGAACTATTTCCAGACAGAGAATAAACAGAGAGAGGGAAGAAGCTACAACACGCAACACAGGCTTCCAGCTGGAAACAAACCAGGGACATTACATCTATGTGGTATGTGCCTTAACCATTCAGCTACCAGGACACCCATTCACCATGATTTATTAATCTTTTTTCCAAATCAACTCCCTCACTTCCTCACATGTCACTCATTCTTGCAACTGTTTAAACTGTTTAAACACATTCTTGCAAGGTGGTCCAGTGAGAATTGTTAACTGTCTTTGCATGGGCACCTTGTTTGAACAGGATGTAAATGCAGAGATGCTGTATCATGCTGCAATTGAAAGAGGATAAAACAGACAATAAAGCTGAATTAAATAATGAAGTACATTAATATGTGTTACATAACAAATCCTAAACCTAAAATATCTACTATTGTTTTATTTGTTTGTTTACTATGAACCATACAGATAAACATTGTTACATATACAACAGATGTAATGTATATAGGGCCTCTAATCCCTGAGTTCATGAATACACTTGTCTAGAACTGTACGACATATATACCAGAAGTCTGTTTTCTAATTTTTTCCCAGTTCCTAACAGCATTTCTATCTACTGAGTTCACTTTTTCAAAACTCTAAATACAGTCATTACAACAGTAGTCAGTGTGGACTAAACTGTCAATCACTTTTCATTCATCTGACACAAAATATATCAACTGTTTTCTCACTCAAACTCAAGCATCTCCAAACTTCTGTGGATTTACAGTCCATTTCACACCTTCACGTACTATTTTTTATTTCTTCTCAAATGTAGATGTAGAACAATGTAGCAAATATCAGGTTAATTTTGTTATTTTCTGTTATGTTAGGGTTACATAGAAATAAAAAATAAAAAATGCATGAACTGTTAACTGTGGCCATAAAACACTGAGGCCTATTTTCATTCCTTGTAGGCCTCCAAGAAAGACTTGTGCCAGGTGAGGAGATGGGGTCAGGTGAGATCTAAGTGTCACACCAGTCACAGACTGGTTAACAGCCCATCCCAAGACTTTGTCACTTTTCCTTCTACCTTACTTCTCATTCTCCAACCCCACAGAGTATTTTTTCTCATCATGGAGATGGAAATGTTTTGATCAGATATCCGTCTTGGACACAACAAATGCTGGAAGTTTGGACATATCTGCAGATGACTGTTGGGATGGATCTGCAAAAGATTCTTAATGCTGATGAGAACAACTGGCCAAAATTGGGAGACAGGGTTGACTAGCACTGTTATATTTCTATATTTGTGGTTATTCTAAACATGTACTATGTGTATGGTGAATATGTATAGCTCTGTATATGACTGGAGTAACGTTGAAAAAATTAACTCAATATGGAGAAATGGTGTTACCATTTGTTAAAAAAACAAACAAACAAAAACTGTATGAGTAAAACCTGTACTTAGTCAGTGGAACTCATGAACAATGTCAAAGTTCTGGTGCTGAGTTATATCTTTATTAACACAGACGGATAAACTGCCTATGGGGTCATGGGACAAAGATTTTTCACTGGACCTCTAACCCCCACTGTGCATGGCAGTTTGATTATTTCCTCACAGCAAAATCAGTAGCGTTAATTCAACACCTGTTGAGTTAAATTCAACACTTTGAAAGTGTCTATATTGGTCCACACTACATAGAGTTAAAACTACACTTTTGAAAGTGTTAAATACATCACACCATGACAGAGTTGCCTGCATGTGTTTGGCCTGTGGGAGGAAGCTGGAGTACCTGGAGAGAGAACAGGGAGAACATGAAAACTCCACACAGAAAAGCCTGGGGCCCGAACTGGGGCTCGAGTAGCTAATCAAGTTGATTAGCTAACACTGTGTAAGCAACTGGGATATTTAGCATAAACCACCAGCTAAAATAAATAGTACTGGGTAGGTCATTTAAGATTAGATGTACACACATCAATGCTCCTGGTCACAATTGGAGTGTTGTCTGGTCACGTCCAGTCAAAAATAAAGACCATAGCTGGCTGGTCTCCCGCCTCCATGCTGGAAAAAACCAGACATGTTGGACCTCTGGCAATAACACTGGCTACCTAGTGAAATCAACTCTGTAGAGTTATTAGCCGAGTATGTCATTTAACTCTCTGTGTCAACACTGACACTGTCTTGTAGTTGAATTAGACTTTAACAAGAGCTGAACCAGTGTTCTAAAACTGAAAAGATTAGTTGATAAAAAAACAAGCAAAAAAACAAAAGTTTTATTAGTTTATTCCTCGACAAATAGAAACAAGCAAACAATCTGATAAAACACAACTTTAGAACAAATACACTAAAAGATAAAAGATAAGCTAGAACAGTTTAGATCTTGAATCAGATTTTGACACAGGCCACCAAGGCAAACAAGATGGGGGGTGGAAGATGGACATAGCTGATACTATACCTCAGTGGTACAAATTTCTGCAAAATTTGACATTTATCATATTATAAAGGCCAAATAACATACAGTAAATCTGACACTCAGGGCCTTTGGGCTGTTGCCTACTTTGCAGGTTTGTCATCCAGCTTTGACAACAATGGCCACAATCATGAACATGACATTAATTTCTTTCTAGTCTGTTATGATAGAGTAGCCTACATGAATGCTGTTGTTATTAATTATAATAGCATCTGCAATTCCAGCAGTAGCATTAGAGCAACAATAGCAGTAGTGTAATTACAACTGTAATAGGGGTAGAAGTTGTCCACACTTGCTGTTAGCAGTCGTGGTCGCAGCACGAGGCTGGAAAGAAATTAATGTCATGTTCATGATTGTCGATGCTTTGTGAAAATAGTACCACTGAGCTGTATTTGAGCGGAGGGACACAATCGTGCTGCGGTCCTGTGAATGCCATGGGATCTAGCGGAGAAACACAAGTATGGATGGCGGCGGTGATGCGGCCCAGTGTTCCACCGTTTTTTCAAGCTGAGAGAAAAGAGCCTGACGCTTGAGCGGGTGGAGACCTCTACACATTTAAATCCCCCGGGTCGGTTTTTCAGCTTTTAGCAACAAATAACTTTTCCATTTTGATTTTCTTTTTACCGTTGGATTCTTTAGAGCTGATTTAATGTCGTAAATGACAGGTCTGTAAGGGCGTCGTTGTTGGGAAGTTTTTTCGAGGGGGGTTTGGACCAGCAAAGGGCCATGGCAGTCGAGGCTCGACCAGAGCTGGTCGGGAAGCGGTTCCTCTGTGTCAGCGGGGACGAACCGCCTGAAATCGGCGACATCGGTCGGTGGCCGTGGAGGTCCGGGGTCATACGAGCCGTCAACCATCGTGACAGCGACAATCCCGACCTGACGGTAAGGAAAATGCCGACTATGTCCTCCTCTTTGCTCTGTTACATGCAAAGCAAATGGGAAAATCTCTGTGGTTGGTGGCTAGCCAGCGAGGCAATGTTGTAGTTGCCAGGCGGAAATTATCTTGTGGCTTTGTCTTAGTTATTATGGCTTATTGGACCAACGAGTACACCGCTTGTATTTATCATTTTTTCACCAAAATATTTATCTTTGTTGAGTTTACAAGTTCCAACAGTTATTTGACCACTTAAGCAAGTTAATGGGAGGCAGACTACCAGCAGGGGGTTATAGCGTTCGTCCAGACAGTACACTGCTTATTTACATCAGAGTCCCTGAAACTGTCTCATTCATAAGTCATTTAGTGTAGAAGACAACCCTCCATGTTTTCATATTTAGTCATTGCTAAGAATTGGTAAACACAGTGGGCTCCATGTGGCTATACTGTGTCTTCAAGCCATAAGCGTTCATTTCACAATTATCAATTCGCTGACAACAGACACCTGGAATTTGAACTGATATCATGTTGTCGTCTGAGAGAGACAGCATTTGTAAAAACGTGTAGGAATTTGAGTCCCGAGCAGCTAAATGCTTTAATCTGCTGTATACTGCAAATCAGCTGACGGAGGTAAGGTTGGCTTCCTAGATTTACCCCGCGGTATAGCCTTTACGTTGATCTAATCCTTGTTACCTCGTGGTTATTGGTCACAATCTACGTTATTTGTGTGTGATGATCGACCATAAAGCCCGTCTGCCTTTTTCAGGCGGGCATCAACCTCTCCGTCTTGGACAAGGACGCAGGAATGCTAGGACCTGTTAAAACATAAAAACTGTCTCGCTGCAGGCTGAACAATGGGCAGTTTATCATCATGTAAAATATTGTGTACAATTTGAAGACGACTCCATGTTGTCACTTTGACAGCTTTCAGGAGCAGATATATTTTCCACTTGGTGTGTAATTATTGCCTTCTTAAAACAGGAGACAGGCATCGATGATGAAAATATTGGCAATAAATTGGTCAGAATCCCCCCCAGCTGTTTTCATAGTGGGTCAAAATAATAAAAAAAAAACAGCACAGAACAATGAAGTATTTGCCATGACAAGCCCTTGACTGGCTACTACACTGTACTGTGTGAATGTACAGTGTGGCTGTTCCCGTTTTCTTTTGTTCACAGAATCCTTCTATCTGCCTTTGCAGATAACTGGCCAAAACCACGCACTGTTCTGATTTGATTATTTAAGGTGTTGTCTTTGTGCATATGTGCCATTTCTTGAGGACAGTTAGTCATCAGATATTACATCTTTCAGCACATATTGTCATTTAATAGTCATATGTCCCTGGTAAGATTATTCTTTGTATGACTTAATCTGAGAGACATCTGTGGTAGTTCAGTTCTTGTGTGTTTATCACTGTATTTTATGCATGCATAAAATTAGGCCAGCATACATGTCAGAGGTCTTTCTCATGTCGTTGACTACTTGCGGTGCTTTCTATGGTATTAGAGAGCAGTAGTTTAATTCCTGTTGTCACAGGTTCAGACCTTTCTGTTATTCTCTCTATTAAGTTGTTGACAGAAACAGTGAGGTGGCATAAAACCATGGATTAATAACAGTATCCTAGCTAAACACCTCTCACATGTGTAATGTGTGTAACCTTGTCTACACACTACATTTCATGTACTCATTTGTATCACACAACAAACATGCTCCCAGTTTCCTAATTCCCCTGTTGAGCTGGCCCGTGTGTGTGATATAATTTAGGCAATGAGTAGTGTTCTGGTTTAATTCCATACAGTGCAGTGTCTCATTAGCAAGGGGCTTAACTAGCTGAGTGAATACAGTCGAGAGGGATTGGAGATTAGATTAGAAGTGTGTCAAGCCAAGCTGTCAGGCCTTTGTCAAGTGTCTGTGGTCAACGGTTCACCAAGGCTCACTGGTTCACAGCTATATGTCTGTGGAAAGAATAATGCAAGTTGCACAGGTCAGTAAATATGACTATAAACTGATTATGGAGATTAGTCTGAAATTACCAACCATCAAACACCAAATGTCTAAAATCACCAAGCTTTAACCATCACTCTGGATGGTAGCTTTTTAAGACAATAACATTTCTCTTTTTTTTAAATATGTGGTCCCCTCACAACACACAGCTAATAAGTCTGATATTGTGCTGAACAGTCAAGTAGTTGATGAGTAGATCAAAAGAAAATTAATCAGCAATTTGATTTTCATGTTATTATGATTATTTAATGGATCAAGCTTTACAAATCTGGGAATTTACTGCTTTTATTGCTTTTGGGAAGTAGACGTAGTAGATGGACATTTTAAACCTTTTGTGGATGTTTTACGAACAAAATTATGAGTCAACTTATTGAGAAAACTATTGGCTGATTTATCAGTAGTGTCAGTAATAATTAGTTGCAGTCCTAGTCTAATATGAATTGATAATTGATGTTAAAAGTGTGAGATGTTCTTGCTTCATCAGATAGCATATTTATTTTGTGATTTGCCTCTATGTGCAGACATTAATATAATTAATTGTGCGGTAATCCAAGGTTACCACTCATAGTATGTGTTGTAAATCAGGGCTACTAGATGTGCAATAATATGTTACCATACTACTGAGTACCACAGAAAACATCAGACAGTGCAGTTATACCTCTGCTGTATTTGAGAAGGTGAAGTGGCATTTTCTTTCAACTTTAAGTAACTATGATAACTGGCCTGACAGGTGTCTCTTGTGTTGGCCAGCTGTGGCAAATAATGATGATGATAATTATTATTGTTATTTAAGATCTGTAATGGTGTATTTGTGGTTGGGGTGCTCCAGTAAAGATATCTGGTCTAGTGGGAGACCAGTTTGTCTGGCTTAGAGCTGATGTGGGCTAAACAATGAAATTGAAGACAGACAAATAACTATAAATAATAACATTAGAATAACTGGTGTGCTTTGCTGAATTGATTTAGAGCCAATTCTGTGTGTAGTATATGTGATAGCAGTGACAGCAGTGTGTTGTAATATAGAGTCATAATACCTGTAGGTTGCCTCACTGTACATATGTTATTAATTCTTTTGGATTATATTCTTCTTCTTAGTAGAAGGCCATAAATACATAGCTTCACAGTCCAACCCTTAGTCCACATTATGCAGTAAGCTCATAACCAATTAATAAACATGACATAATGTAGGGCTGCATGATTCTGGACAAAATGAGAATCACATTTTTTTTTGCTTAGAATTGAGATCACAATTCTCTCTCACGATTAAAAAAAAAAAAAAAAAAAAAAATTTTTTGCACTCATTTACCCGATACATGCACGATCATTATGAGCACAATAGGGTGGTTCTTACCACAATCAGCGGAGTTTTCTTCTGGACTCATTTAGCCATTTTTATTTGTCCTAACACACCTTATGCTCTCACACTGTCATTAGCTGGGTTTATTTGTTTTTCCGCTGCTCTGAATCACATGGTGTAACGGTGAATTGTCATTTGCTGAGGGATAGGAGTGTTTCTTTTGTTGAAGCTGGTGTCCTTGATGAAACTGCAGCAGAATCATTGGCATTTAGAAGTGAGATTGCATAGAGCTCTGAATCGACATTGCAATTTGAATGCGATTAATCATGTAGTCCTAATATAATGTATCTGATATGATGAAACTGTGGATTGAGGCTCGGGCTGCACAATTATGGTCAAAATTATAATCACAATTATTTTTCATAAGTGTTCATTGATTTTAGGGAAAAATATTTTTATTGTTGTTTTACATTAAATAAACAGAACACTGCTATCACTCAGTGTTTATTGCATATATATATACCTATGGCCAAGTGAAATGTGATTGCATTGATTGTTTCAGCCTGTCTTTGGGGGCTGGATGGATACAGTGATGTACTGTAAACCGTCACTGTTATGGATCAGTTGACGGTGGACAAGGACGGAGATTCAGTGAGGTAACTTTAGCAACGTTATTCCTCCTAGCCTTCATGCATTCATCCTACTACAGTTTGTGGTGTTTTTTCAGGTAGTTAAACAAGTCACTTGTGTTGTTTTGTTTTGTGGCACAGATGCACATCTCATGCACTCAGATGTTTTATTCTTGATTAACATCATTTGTTTTGCCTGTCTACCAATGGTATGTGTACAGGATTGGAGTCAGTTTAGGTCAGTTTACTGTGTAGGACTAATATTTATAGCGGTCATGCACTTGTTCACAATCAGTCTGAGGTCCCATTGTCTCTCCCAGTACTCTCCACCTGATAAACCTGATAATACTTTTAATTAAGTCGGCTCTTAGGAAAGAAGAATACATTTCTCTTTTTGGTGTTGGAATTTAAAAAAAGTTTAATAACGCCTCCAAGTATTCAGATACACTACTCCATTAATGGCATTGTAAATTGCTTTACTGTGACATACACAGTGAAATACAGAGCATTTAAACAGCACTGTAATTCCCATGCAGACACTTTTTGGGGGGGGACTTGTGAGATACTGAAACATGCTCAAAGAAAAAGAAAGA
>BRZM01000371.1:0-32168 GCA_033238685.1 Lates japonicus
GTGGGAAAGGAAGGACAAAGAGGGCTAGACTTGGGACAGTTTTTAACCCTGGAAACGTTTCATGATAGATGTCTGGTACTCGTCTTAAAGTTTTCTCGACTAACCTCAAGTACATTTCAACATTTCAACATCTCAGCTGCTGGGCCGATCCAAACAGAGACATTTACCATCCCTCGGTGCATTATCATCGCACATCCGTCTGTGTCTGGCTGTCTGGTGCCTGACCAATACGCCTGGCAGTCTTCAACAGCCCGACTGTCAGTTCTGGGACAGACGTCATGTTATTGCTGCTGAAAACACATAAACACTATAAAGATAGAAATGACTGTTTTACATGGAAATAAAATATGAAATGACGGCTTGTTCTATTGAAAATGGATGAAATCAGACAATATAAAAAGAGCGACTGAGTGATATGACTTCTAGATCATGTCCTCTCTAGCCATGGCCATAGCCTTGGTTAATGTTGATGACAGAATAGCAGAGTTTAAGTCTTGTAATTAACTTATTAACTTAAGGAGGCATGAACAAATCAGGAAGTATCTGCTAATTAATAAATCACTAACAAGCAGTCCCTGAACAAGTCTTTAGAAAGATAGTTGACAAGAAACAGCTTGAAACTGAATTTAAAGTTTGTTTGTTTTTTTCTTATCTAAATGGAGGGTCTAAGGATAGAGGGTCATTGTACAGATTGTAAAGCCCTTTAAGGCAAATTTGGGATTTTTGTCTACATGATTAAATACTGACTTGAGTTGATTAAATTGAGGAACTAATGTGATCCTATTCTGTGTATTTGCACACTAGACATTTTCAAATAAATCATGCCTAATTGATTCTGAATCTAGGGCTGAGTCAGAGGCCAAAAGAAGATTTCATAAATTTGAGATGAAGAGTTTATTCTTGACCTTGAAACTAACAGCTGGCAAAACCGTCTCACCACAAGGTCCCTTAGTAGCTGTTCTGAAGCTTACGAATCACACAATGTTCCTTGGTCAAGTTGGATTGGACTTTAAGGATTTCTCACAAATGTTGTTATATGTTCTCGTACATGTTGTTATATGTCAGTAAATTCTTTCTCATTAGATGTACTATTTTGGTGCCTCTAATTAAGTGGTGAGTTGCTGTGCGTGAGTCCTTCATGGTGACCTCATCATTACTCACCATTTTATGATCCCTAAAGTGAAATAAAGCATCATCTAAACAAACTGACAAACAGCAGATGAGAATCTACTAGAGAGGAACGAGTATAGTTCCTGAATAATATAACCAGGGACTGAGTTCTCAAAAAAAATCATCTGTCATACACAAAACACATTAACATTAATATTCACATCCACGCCACGTTATTATTCCTTCATGTCACTACAAGAAAACACATTAACTTTTATTTTATTTTATTTTATTTACCTAATTTCTCTTTTTCACCTCCGAAGGCTCTGATGTGACAGGTACCCCGTGACGTCACCAGCTCTCTCCATGAATCGAAAACATGGCGGCTGCCATGGAGCTGAGATGCTGGGGAGGAGACTGGGGTCTGCCTTCTGTCCACACCGAGTCCCTCATAGTTCTGGTAACGTTATCGTCTGTTTTTATTAAAAACAAAACGGTCATTATATCCACTCGTACTGTCAAGACGACATCTTTCTTTCTTCGGTTTCCTTTGCTTCTTCTCTGTGCGTCTGGGGTTAGCATCCATGCTAACTTACCTGCTGCTGTTTGCTTGTCGGCGGCGTCGATGTGCAGGATAGAAAATTCTATTGGCAGTCACATTTCATGTTTGGTCAGCTGCAAACCAGGAGCTGTACTGACTGCATGGCCTGTCCTTCACGTGTGGTTGTGAGAAGTCACTCTCGTGGCTAACTAAGATTTGGTGCCTTCAAGGTCAGCTTGCTCTGGGTCCGATTTGAATTTGTTTGACTTTTTTCCTCAGAGTCTTGATGGGTAACTATCGACTGTGGCCGAGACAGCAATAATCTTGTCAGAAGATAAATAGCGTGTTGTTTGCTGGCTGTTTATCATGTTGTCCCTCAGGGAATCCATGCAGTTACAACTCTTGCCACAAGGTGACACTTCGACTCATTTTCTGTCCAGGATGAAACGCATGCCACCTTTTAAAGCGTTTAATTAAAGATACTAATGCTTTTTGTTTTGGTTTGTGTTGGTTTATTGCCGTATAAAACACAACATATAATTCTGGACTAGAAAACAGGCACGTGTATTGTGTCAGTTTCTTCTTCATGCCAAATATTCTCTGGTTCTGGCTCCTCCCATATGATGATTTACTGCTTTCCTCTGTTTTATATCATTGTAAACTGAACATCTTTGGGTGCTGGAATGTTAGTTGGACAGAATAAAACATTTGAGAACGTCTCTATGGACATTGACGTGGGTTTTGTACCCTAAATTTGAAAAAAAATAACAAACTAATTATTAGAGTAATTGATGAAAATGATCATTAGTTGCTGACTTAGTCATACATCCATTTGTCTTTATGGTGGTGTGTTTTTTATTCTCCTGCTTGTGGTTCTGCTTGTTTTTCCTCTTTCTATAAATGAAGCTGTTTTAAGTCAGTAGTGAAATCATAGTGGGCCCATGTGCCAAATGCATTTTGAGTCACTGCCAGATTCCTCCTGGTGGTACTTTGTTTGCAGCCAGAATTAAGCTTCATCACAAGATTGATATCGTACAAAACCTCGCCTTGGTTGAAGTACTACAGTCCTGCATTGGGGCTGAATACATCTCAGGAAGTAATCCCCTGAAACATGCATGCTGCATCCATTGGCATTTGGATCAGTAATGACACTGTATTTCATTAATACACTGACTGTTGCCTCTTTTTATCATCTTTCCTGATTCAAGTGTGGGTTTTCTTTCAGGCGTACACCAAGTTTTCTGGGGCAAAAGTCACAGTTTCTCCCATAGATTGGACATGGAAAACTCTAACAGGTAGGCAACAGCCTCTCACACACCAGAAATTCCATCATACTCTTGAAACACTGTAGCGCTATGCATGCGTAAGCTCACATGGAAACTGTAATACTATAATTGCCATAGTCATGAACATTTTGTGGACAAAAAAACATACCAGAAAATGTTGAAAAATGCAGATTTAAAGCATGGGTTAAGGGGAGCATTTGATTAGGTTCCACAGTGGAGTGAATTAATATAGACTGTAGGTACACGATACAATAAATTACAAGGCCTTAATAACATGTTAATGCAGATGCACCACCATTCCTAAATAACCTAATGTTGTCTTTAACTGTAATTGTTCATTGTTCATTGCTCAACCTGTAGCCACAGTGCCAGAACTGCTTTGCGGAGACTCTGCAGTGCAAGAACCAACACAGATACTCAATTTCCTGAGGAAACAGGTGAGAGTCTGTCAAGGTCGCTCACTTTCCATCCGCTGGTTATTTTGTCCCCAAACCCTTTAGTGGAATTATTGGACTTACAGTAATATTTATGATTTTTCTTTTCTTTTTTTTTTTCAGAGGTTTAATGCAGACTATGAGCTGACAGCCAGACAAGGAGCAGACACCATGGCGTACATCGCCCTACTTGAAGAGAAACTGCGACCAGCTCTGGTAACACCACCTCTCTTCTGCTTGTTTCCTGGCAAACACTGATCGGAGAGTACTGTTAATGTTCAGAGTGACGTCTTGTGTCCCGTAGTTGCACACTTTCTGGGTGGATGCAGAAAACTACGCCAACCTGACACGGCCATGGTTTGCGTCACGCTCGCCTTTCCCTCTCAACTTTCTCGTCCCTTGTCGCCATGCCAACACCGCCCTCTCCCGCATCCTTCTAACCAAAGGAGAAGCGCCGCTGCACAGAATCACTGAGGTGGAGGGGAAGGTAAATACTGATCTGTCTGACTCATCAGTCATGTGTTGTGTCAGCTCTTTGTGGTTGCGGCTGCAGACTTCTCTTTTTCACAACTGTAAATCTTTGTCACTGTGTCTGCCTCAGATCTACAGTGATGCTAAAGAGTGCCTGAACCTCCTCTCCTACAGACTGGGAACAGCAAACTACTTCTTTGGAAACTCGTGAGTTCTGAAATGTTTGCTGACTTCAGTGTTCATTTTAAGGACTACATATTGAACTGTATAAGCTATTGGTAACTATTGATATTCAGTCATTTACTGCTATAGGAAAAAACGGGCCTGTTACAAATTTTGATATATAAAGGGAACAGGTCTTCTCTAGTGCATTTGGGAAATCCTTCTGTGGAAATTAGACTGATAAAAATGCAGTGTTAATTTAGACAAAATTGTTCATTGCGAATCATGATTTATAAGGCACTGTGACAATATGAGTAATACTACTTCTGATGTTCATGTTTCATAACTCTATCTTTTTCTTTGTTTGATTGAAGGCCAACCAGTCTGGATGCCTTTGTATTTGGTTTCGTGGCTCCACTCCATAAAGCCAGTCTTCCCAGCAGCCCTCTGCAGAGCCACCTCAGACAGCTGGATAACCTCACAGGCTTCTGTGACACCATCCTTGCAGTTTACTTCAGTTCGGACCACCCTTGTAAGATCACCGCACACACTGGAAACATTCACACTTTGGTCAAATCAAGACACAAAGATTTGGGGGGAATATTGACATTTGCCAGCACACAAACAACTAACGTCATCGGAATTTCCCTTCTTCTCACATCTTTGTTTCACTGCATGCTTTCTCTTTGGATCTGCTTTGTTTGCTGGAGGATCATTGATTTCACACTGTTCTCATCTGCAATCTCCTTTTTCTTCTGCCGGTGTCCCCTTTACTTCATCTCCCTCCAGGTCCTCCCCCACCTGTTCAGGAAACAGTGGATGCCAACCTGCAGAAACTAACTCAGCTTGTAAACAAAGAGTCCAACTTGATAGAAAAGGTGCTTCTGCTTTCCTTTTCTCTTCTTTGCATGGGTTCATGGTTGCGTTTGGCAGGTGCAGTCTCAGCTGTATTTACATAAATGCTGTATCTTACTGAATCACTTTCATAATATTTTCTGCTCATGCGCATGTGCTCTGACTAAACTGTGCATCCTGTACTGTAGATGGATGATAACCTTCGCAGCAGCCCTCAGCACAAACCGCACAGACCAGACCCCAAACCCAGTCTGGCCAGTGAAAAGAGCTCTACCCCCGCCTAACCCATGACCCTACAACCCCGATCCAGCCTTATGAATCGAGGAGGAACACCCCGCAGATGAAAGGTGCTGCTCTGAATCTTGACTCAATGTCCTGAAATCAAAAAAATTGTCACAAAGCTGAACTGTAACTTGAATGGAAAATAACTCAATAATTAATGGAAGTATGACTATATCATTTTAAAAAAGAGACATTTTTTTACAGCAAGATAATGATGATAGTTTTCAAAGATGTTTGTCTCAAAGAGAAGGAAAAGTGCATGTGTGAGGTTTTTAAAAAGGTTGAGTGCATGTATGTGGTAAAGATGGAATGCTATGAAGTGGTGCTCAATGAGAAAGACACAGAAAGTTCAAAGGAATGAAAAGGGAAATGACAAGTCCAGCAGGGGAAAGTAAGTGGCACTGTTTAACCTCTGAGTGGGCCACTTGTCCATTTTTATTCTTAACATTTACACCTTTGGTTTTGTTTAAGGGATATGTGTTTTAAGTTTGAATAATTCCTTTCTCACTTGATCAGTGCCACGCTAAAGTTGATGCACTACAGAGAGCACATATTGATATTACTTAGTTTAAGAAACCTTGGTCACTACCACCACCAAATTAGCTCTGGTTCTTGAACCGGCTCCGTTCAGGATTCTTGAAACCGTGGTGCTATCTTATGAACCAGCCCACGTTTCCACCAGTTTTGAGTGGAACCCTTGTAATCATGGACCACAGACTGGGAGATTAAGTTTTTAAAATGTGAACATTTACCAACCACTAATTGATAAATGTTCAAATTTACCAGCCACTCAATAGTAAATCATTATTTTACGTCTGAAATCTACCGGCCACTTTCTTATTTTACCAGAATTTGGCTGGTGGCTGGTGCTAATTTCCCACCCCGATGCATCATCAGTTCTCCATCTTCTCTTTCAAATATGTAGAATATGACATGCCATCACAGTCTGCACTTCAGGTCAAGGAAAACCTGTAATTTTTTGGTTCCAGCTGGGAACCAACTTTTCGGGTTCCAAACTGATTTATTTTTGGTCAGAATGCTCTGAACAGTTCAAAATTAGATGCGTGAACCGGGACGTAACCCGTTCCATGTTTGTGGAAACGTGGTATGTGGGGCTAGAGCTAGCACCTTATGGCAAGATTTATTTAGTTATTTTATGTTACTCCAGTTTATAAATCTGTTTTATCATGGAGGATCTCAGATCCTTTAGCACCCTTCTGAGCACACATTATTCCTAATATCCACTGTTGCTCTGCACTGTAAACTCTAATAACATTTGAATTAAGGTAATGTACAGTATGTATGCAGTCCTGACTATAGGAATAACCAGTTACTCACTTTGCTTTGCATTCACCTCCTCTGCTTTGTATAGCTTGTATAGTTGTAAATAGTTTCATGATTGAAATCAATGCAATTTAATCTTATGTGATTTCCTCCAATAGGGCTGATCGGCTTGTTCACTATCTTTGCTAGATACACTGAGGTAATGGAGGGGCCTTACACACTGTATTAACTTATTCATGCAAAGTATTTGGGACTAACGTGTTTATGTGTGTGAGTTTTTCCAAGGACTATCAGAAACTAGTGTGTCTGTCAATCACATTTTCTTTGTTGTGCGAGATATACTGTGTCATCAACAACCCCACTCACTTCTGTTGCAGCCATGTTTTTTCCACGACCAACATTTATTTTGTTGTACTTTTTTCTGCTGTGTTATCATTTGCTGTGCCTGTTTAACTGTGTGTCTGTCTATCACATTTGGGAATGTCTCATTAGCTGCCTTTTGTTCTCCTTTATTTTTGCAGTCTGATTATCTCGTACAGAAATCAGACTGTGAAATGAGTTGCCTTTGTTTTCTTGTTTTGTTCCCGTATATCCTCACAGCTCATACATTACTGAACTGAGTCCACTCCATGTGATTCCTTTCATGATCTCTGTGTTAAAATATTAATACTTGTAAAGATACTTGGGCTCTTGCAACTTCCAAAAAAGAAACAAAAAAATCACTTCATGGATACATTCCCTTTAAAGCACCATATTCTGAAACTAAAGTGTTCATTAGGACATGTGTGTGTGTGTGTGTGTGTGTGTGTTGTCATCACACCATGTTGTGGGACAGGCTTGTGAGGACCATATAGGTGCAGTGTGCCTTCATGACTGCCGGTGTCAAAAAGTGTTGTCAAAATACTAACAGTGTCCTTTATAATTTTGATACATTGTCATAAATTATCTTTGTCATTTCCGTTGCCGTTGTTCATAATCTGTTGATGGTTGGTGACAACTGTCTTCATGTTACTGAAATACAAATATGATAAACTGACCTTGTCTCTTTTTTCTTTTTTTACTTTTTCAAGTGAAACAAACATGGACATGACATTTCCATTCCAATATCAGGCTTTTCTAATGAACTTTTGTCACTGCGTAAAAGTTTCCTGCATCCTCTGACTAAGCTTGTGCATCGAGCCATGCTATTGGGTGACTTACTTTTCCAGTAATAATTACAGAAGATTTCACTATTACCCACTGTGCCTCTCTGATTGTGCGATCAGTTGTTTAGATGTTAGGATAGAGAGCTCTTTGTCTGGTTTTGGCCTTAGGCATGGAAAAAAGGAGAGTAAATAAGCTGGGAGGAAATTATGTATACTCCAAATTAGATATTATCCAAGTCACTGGTCATGTGTGTGAGAGAGTACTTACTGAAACTTCTCTTGGCTGGCTATTCAGTAGGTGCAGAAACAGGAAATAGAGAGCACATTTGGATCTGTTGTCAATTTTGTACTTAAAAAAGAATCTTCCCTGGTTGCACCTTTTCAACTGTGGTGATTTTACAACACGACTATCATCCTGTTGTTCTATTTTTTGGGGTTAGAAAAATATGTTTGTCAAATAAACCTTATCAAAAAATAATATCTGGTGGAAGTCTGGTGTTGAGATGAAGGGACAAAAACAGGGCTGCAGCATCTCCGGCTCGCAGCAGTGAAACCGAGTCCTCACTTGGAGGAGCAGAGCCTTCCTGAATTCAACTACAATAAAAATGTTGTTCCAACTTCCCAGCCCAGTGTTCTCCACCGCAGGAAGGTAGAGAAGAGTCAGTTCCAGTAAAAACGAGGCTGTCACTTTTCAAAGAGCTTTCCTTCAGATTCCAGCTGAGCGGGCCAATGGTGCCACAGCTGTTCCCTGATGGTCTGCATGTGTTCGCCCTCAACTCCTCTTCCTCCTCTCTCACTCTCCCTCCCCTCTCCGTTTCCCCAGAAATGAGGAAAGGTGTCAGAGATGAGGGAAGGAAAAAAAAAAAGGTACAAGTGCCTGGAAAAATAGTAACATAATAATTGTGAAATGACATGTCCTCTGGAAAACCATGTTGCTCTGTCAGTGAGGTGTATGGACCGCAAATCCACAGTAGCTGTATGTCATTAAGATGCATCTGGAAGTCTAAATGTATGATTGATTTCACAGAGGTTGTTAGAATTGGGAGCAGAAATATATTTGACTGATCTCGGCTTGAGGAACCTTTCAGCTGTAAAAGAGGGTAAATCAATCAAACACATTTTTTGCATATTTCATTTATGTATCAAAGTTTACACCCAGTAATGTTCATCATATTACATTGTGGTAAGTGTTCTGGATGATGAAAAGGGTATTTTGAGGAAAATTAAAACAAAAATATAATATATAATGTAAATATACATAATTATAATTGAGGATCATTTTATTTGACACTGCACCTCTTTTTTTTTAAAGAGTCGTACAGAATATAACGTGCCATGTCCATTCAGGTGATTTCCAAACTCCATTGTCAATATCTCATCACCAACTGCCCTGCATCTTTCCTTTATCCCTGAAATAACTGGTCATACATAATTCAGAGGACCGATAAATCAAATTTTGGAAGCTTTTGAGCCGGTGTTACAGCTAATGGAGTCCTGACACCCTCTAGTGGTAAGTTAGAGAACTAATGAGCTGAGTCAAAAATAATCAGTCCACTTGTGAAAATAGAAAAAGTAATCATGTTCAATTGGGTTCAGATGAGAAAATCAGTTTACAAGACAGGAAAAGAAAAACAGTTGATCTGTGTTTGCCATCAGTCGCACATAACAAAACAGAGAACTGATCACATCTGTTTACAAAGGTTATTTACACAAAATAGACCTATTCACAATATGAAACACAGTTCGAAAAGTGCTACAGTATATTTTTTTTGGAGATAAAAACTCATCGTCTAAACTCTGGGGTGACAAAAGACTGCAACTATTGCTTGTTTGTCTCTATGACAATACAAAGTGTGTTTGACTTCAGTGTGTTGTCAGAGCCTTTACTCACAGTGTCTATCAGTGAAGGGTTTGAAGGAACAGGAGACAACTGAGAATGAGTAAATTGTAGAACATTTACAAAACAGTACAAAACTGTCACATCATCACATCAAAATGACACAATGATCCATAATATTTCACTTCTCCCTGGATGAAAAAGAAAATACAAGATGCTCACCTGTGAAAAAAAAAAAAATTCAAGGCACTCAGTTTCAATCAGTTGTATTGCACACCTTCATCTTTCATTTGCACTACCTCTGTTTTTGATATTTACAAGACCGTTTCATTTCTGTCGCCAAAAAATGACAATCAGAGAAAATTTGTTTTTGAATTTAAGTTCCTTTTTACTTAAAAAACACACAAACCCATCAATGGGGTCTCTTTAAATAAATGGGACCCCATTGTGTCTTCTACCTTTACTGTGGATGATAGTATATTTTATGTCCCATCATATCTGCGCTCTTCTTGGTGATGCAATAGTGGTCATTTTAATCACTGTAAAGTAAGATCATTCAAATTAACAAATGTCCAACATGAACTGTAAACTCTTCAGCGTGTGAGGCAGGTAGCAGCAGAGCTAGCTGTCCTTGATAAACTCTGGCACCTCCGGCACCATGCTGACCTCCAGACTGCCTGGCATTTCCAGGGCCAGAGCAGGGTGACAAGGCTGGGTGAAGCGCTGGCTGAAGGTGCCTATCAACTGACCTCTTTGGGCATTGTAAAAAGACAGACGACCGAGCTGGTAATCCAGGAGAGTACCCACTCGCTCGGGCATCTCAATCACAAACACACTGGTCTGAACGTCATTGTGGAGCAACTGATACCTGCAGCTGGAAACACAGAGAGACCAAAAAGTGGAAGTTTTAGAAGTTTTAGACTGAAACAATGTTAAGATAAGATAAGATAAGATAAGATAAGTGTACTTTATTGATCCTGTGAGGGAAATTCTTGCGTTACAGCAGCAGAGACAGCAACAACAGGTAACAACAGCAAAATGAAAAATACTCAGAAAAATCTTTAAAATATATACAGGAAAATAATTCAAGTTGCAATTAAATAGTTATGTGCAATATTTTCATCTGAGAATGAATGTGCAAAACTGGTGGTGAAGTATATATCGAAAATATAGGAAGGAATATGTAGAAAGAAAGAAAAAAAATTATAACAACAATATGTGTTACTGTTAATGAATAAATATTTTCAAAATGTGGGAAGTATCTTAGAAAATGGGAGGGTGGGGGGTTTATGCATACCCTGATGGTGTAGGAATACACTGCAAACACCACGACAGGCTGTTTTCCCCCAGTGAGTTGTCTCTATTGGCTGTGCTGTACGCCACTCCGAGTCTGTAAGCTGTACTTCCTGTCACAATCGTCTCCCAGTAGTAGTGCCCTCGTGCTGGCAGCAACTCACCCAGGATGGATGGACACCTAGAAAACACACAACCAAACTCTGGTTTACACATCCATCCATACCACGAAACGTCTCCTCTGAGGGTAGGAGGTGATTCTGTTAAACTCACTTTTTATCTGTGAGTGGTGTGTTTTCATATGTGTCCTGAGGATAGTGCAGGGTGGTCTGGTCCACTGACAGCTCCAAAGCAGAGTGAGCTGAGGCTTTCAGCAGGTGGAACCTTGTCCCTGGAAAGAGTAGCAAGTAACAGAAAAAGAATATAAAAACAGCTAGGAAAAAAACAAACACTTAAGTGTGTGGTTTCTTTACCTTTTGTGGAAATGAGTGCAGCCTCGCTCTGTTCGCTGGCTCCAGCCTCATTCACAGCTTTGATGTAGAACAGGTAATTCTCACTGGGCTGCAGGAGAACCCTCTGTTCACAGCTTTTGATACCTGAGATGGATCTAGGAGTATGTCACACACACACACACACACACACACACACACACACACACACACACACATATAAATAAACTCTTATACAGCCAAAAGTGTGAGGGAATTCTTGTATGAGATTATGTTCCAGGTGTGATCAGCAAGGTGTTTGAGACCCACCTGAGCCCCTCCCCCTCCAGTTCATACTGACGGCAGTACTCCAAGGTGTAACTCTGTCTGGAGATCTGTTCTTGCCACCTCAGCGTGGCCGAATCCCACATGACAGTACAGCGCTCTGTGTCAATCACAGGCACTGATGGAGCTGCCAGAAGGAGAACAAGGAAGACAATAATAACAATAATAGCTGCCTGGATAAACACTGATGTGTCATATGCAACTCAACAAGAAAACACCCTTAAACGCAGACTATTTCAATCTAAACTCCTCCTGAAAATCCTGCCTCCAGTTTTATCTGACAAAAGCTGTCGTATCCAGTGCATGGACTGACCAGTTGTGAAGGCGAGTCTCTCGCTGGGCAGAGAGCAGCCTGTATAGTTGACAGCCATCACCCACACCTTGTACGTCTTGTCAGGCTCCAGCTCCTCCAAGACACAGTAACTCTCCTTCACTGTCACACGGTACTCCTCCGACACAGCTGTGGACAACAACAGTATGCGGTACATCTTGAAAAGTCTTTAGGGAGATTATTTCTTCTTTCTTTGAAATATTACCCTTTTATCAAGTTCAAGTGGTGTAAGACTGAAGATGATAGAAACAGATCTCTGGCCACTTTCCCCCCCATTTTCCAGTCTAAATAGCATCCTGAAAACATTTACCTCCATGTGGATCCTCCATGCAGTAGACCTGGAAGCAGTCTATGATATCTCCAGGGTTGACTTTCCAGTAAACAGTGACACTGGTGCTGGTGGCTGAGCCTGGCTCCTGGGGCTGCAGCGTGGGCCTCTGAGGTACTGAAGTAGGAGATATGCAATACAAGATTCATAACTGCCACATATATGCACATGGCGCTAGACTTTGTGTAATATTTGGGTGTATCTGTAAAGCTATGCTCGTATCAGACCTACCTGGGATTCCCTTGCGCTGTGCGAGGTGTGAGCTGGAGGCGTTGCCCTTGGCGTAGTCCTCGAACACCAGCAGTCCTTTGGGACCCAGCTCCAGTGACATAGCCGAGTCCAGAGCTGCCTTGAGCCTAAACACACGACCGTAACATTTAGCTTCAGGCCACCACAACCTCAAGTCAATGCCAGAACCCGCCTTTGCTACAGGTTGGAGAATGTTAAAGAAAATCTACACCCACAATTAAATTATCAGCACACTGGCATACTCCCGAGGTTATGGCCCTGCAGGTCAAGCAGCATGCTGCACTGGTTATCAGTATCTAGTAATATGTTATTATATAGTTGTTAGGACAGCACACTAGCTCACACTCCATTCGCTGAGGGCACATTACCTTGCATGAATGTCTTCGGGTGACTGGTAGGAGAGCAGAGTGAAGAGGGATTCATCAGAAATTTGACACAAACCCTGATCACCAACCACTGGCCAAATATGATACCACTGAATAATTGATCTCAAAAGCCTCAGGACTCACCCGAGCATCAGTCTCAGCCTCTCTGGATGTGGTCTCTATAGTGGCCTTGGCAGAGTCGATGCTCTCTTGGAAGGAGACGATCTGGTCGTACAGCTGCTCCAGCTTGGCCTTCTTCTCCTCCTCCATGCTGACAGACATGTTGTTGTACTGCTCCATCACCAGAGCCATCATCTCCTCATTCTGCGCCTGCATCGCCGCCTCGCTCTCCACACACTGGTCCTGGTGGGGAGGAGGGTGACAGCCGAGATGGATGTTTGATTTCACAGGTTCACAGGTCCTGCTAAAATGTCACGCTGTATGCTGGGCTTTATTCATTCTGATTTATGTCTTTTTTTGATTTAATTTTTTCATTCTGATCACAAGCAAAAAAAGAGTTATAGCCTACAAGTTTTAAATGTGAATGGCACAGAATGAGTGTGCTTTACCTCCACAGAGTTGTAGGCCAGCTCCAGTTCAGACACCAAGTCCTCAATGTTCTCTGACCTCCCCTGAAGCTCTGAGATCCAGTCACTCAGCTTCTCCTGTTATACAAACAGTCACAGGTAAACACACAATACAATTAAGTAAAAGATCACCATTGGAACTTTGTAGGTATGACATTTAACTTGCACCAAACTTGAAAAATGAAGTCTTCACCAACTCATCATTTGCTCTGTATCAAAAAATTCCCATCAGCTGCAATATGTAAACTTGAGACCGTCTTGCGGTGGGGTCACACCAGCTGCGACGCCTGTCAACATGTTGATAGTGCGAACCACGAGTACATAGAAGTCAGCACAACACCAGCCAAAGTAGTCAAAATTGCCTCTGTGGCAGTTCCTGCTACAGTAGGTAGGTCTCCAGGAACACATTTTGCGATGATGACACAAACATACACACACAGACTCACAAGGTGATAACAATAGCAGCCTGGCTGTCGCGACATGAATTTTATGAAGGCGATCTGATTGATCTGTGGGGTCCCAGTTAACAGGGGATGGATGCTCCTTTCTGTTGTTGTTACAACAGGTTAATGTTTAGGGTAAAAATGTCACCTATAGCAGCTTTAAGGGGAATCACTGGGGGGGGGGGGGGGTGTTATAGGAGAAAGAACGGTGGTAGTCCCCTTTCACCACCCCAACACTGACAGCTCATATTTAACTAGGTCGAGCTGTGGTCACTGATTTCTCCCTGCTCCCTCTGAGGCTGACTGCTGCTTCACTCAGAGCGGGAAAGCGTGTGTGAGAGTGTGAGGGAGACTGTGTGTGTGTGTGTGTGTGTGCACGCGCACTTGCACACATCCATGTATGAAGAGGTGCTGAAGTGCATTATACATTCTAGCTCAGAGAACTGGACTGGATACAGGGTTCGCTCAGTTGTTTTGGTAAACTTGTCAGGATCGATTTTCCGCTCTGAGGAGCATCTGAATAGACTGCACTTCTCTGTGCTGAAGTCAGACTTGCATTATAGCTTTGATCTTAGTCTTATTTACAGTCCAGCTGTCAATGTTTCACATAAATACAGCATCACACATGCAGTAGACCTGGTTCAGATATCATCTGGAAAGGACATTTGATCATTCTCAGTTTGTTCCAGCCTTCCTCTGATTTAGATGCCAGAGACTTTACTGTGATTGTTCATCAAACTTCACTCATGTCTGATGTATCCTCACATATTTACAGAAAACAAACTGGAAACTGAATCGCAGAGTGAGGAGCTTTTTCTAATCGTTTTATTGAGGCAAGTTTGACCATTAACTTCCAGGTTAAAAACTGGCTTTTGGACAAACTGCAGGCAAAAGAAAATGACAGGATTTTTCTTAAGATTGTTAGAAAGTGCTAAAATGTTAATAAAGATTTAAGAAATGGAGATGGCTGACCCTGTGCTGACCCAGAGGGACAGCAGGGGAAAACAGTGTGTGTGAACAGATCACATCTCATCCTCCACTTGATGATGACATACTGGACCTTTCCACCGATCAAAGTGGAGCATTACATCACAACAATTCAATGCGCCAGCAGCCTGAGAGCACGCCAGCATGGATGGAAAAATTATAGCCGACTAATTTAGGACCAGTTTATTATATGATGACCCAAACTAATGCCAGTAAAGTGTGTGATGATTATAACCGTGTGTTGTAATAATGCTGGTAAAGTGTATGATGATGAGCTGCTATTTGGTTACAGCATGGTATCAGTCATCAAAAGTGCTGCTGTGTCGTTTCAGCAGCAGCCCGCTAAAACCATCAAACATCTGGGAGATGCTGTGAACTAGCTATTCTTGCCTTTTTTTTTTCTTTTCTTTTTTTTTAAAGAAATAACTTATGTGCTCACAGAAAGGAAATTAAATTGGAACTATTCCTTTAAATGTATTTTTTACATTTTTCAATTAATGTCCATTATTTGATAGCTAATTAATAATCTGTATATGTTTACTGAGTTATACATTTGTGTAATATCGGTGTACATATCAGTTGTTAATGTCACATAGCAATAAAGGCAGATTAATTCATTGCAGTTAATACAATAATAAGCAATAAGTACTGTTAAAAAACATTCATTTTCTACTTGTTAATGCCTAATAATAATAAATAGATGATGATAGAGCTGGTAAATTATCAGTGAACTAATGTCCACAGTAAGTACTTACAACTTTTTAATGGGTTTCCCTGTTTATCCTTTAAGTGTATGTTTTGTTGTATCCATCTCATGCTTGTATGCTTGCTTTCATACAATTGGGGGACTTACAATAAGCAGGTTAAAAAAAGAATAACAGCACATGCCAAGTCCTTAGTAGTGCTAAAGCTTCAAAACCACTGTATCCTACATTTCCCACAATGCAACTGAGTATAATCTCCTGTTAGACATGTATGCCCACATTTTTCAAACTCCACACCTCATGATGTTTCCTTTTAAAGATGAAAAACTCAAGTCTAATGTGAGATATCCCTCATAACATCCTCACAACAAGTAAACTGATCCTCATGTAAAATTGGCGGAGTGCCCCTTTAAAAAAACACAGTGCAATTTGAAACAAGTGCTCCTCTATATGCACAACATATACAGTACATGCATTTAGTACAGTACCTTGATTTCCTCATAGGCTTTGTCCACAGCAGTCACCTCGTGGCTGTGATGCTCTCCAGATGCACAGTCGTCCTCTGACAGCAGACATCCACAGGTAAGACAGAACCAGTCCATCCCCTGCAGCTCAGCAGCCAGCCGGGCCTGATTCTCCTCCTCTGCATCAATGATTTCATAGTCAGCCTCGATAAGTTCTTCTTCCCGGGACAGATCAAACGCTTTCACCTCTGTCTCCGTCCCCACCTCCATCCCCTCCTCTCTGTCCTGTCCAGACTCAGGCCTTGGTTCCTCTGCATCTCTCTGTATTTTAGGTTCTAGCATCTCTTCCGCATCCTGTTTAGATATGACCTCATATTCGAGCTCCTCGGCAGGCACTTCTGGAGCCTCTGCAACCACCTCATCTTGCTCCATCTTTTGCTCTAAATCCTCTCTGTGCAGATCAATATCTGGACCTACATCCCATTTAATAAGGATTTCTTCTGGGGCATCTTCCACCTTGTGCATCTCCGCCTTTTGCTCTACATCTGCTTCTTCTTCTGATAGTACATCCTCTTTGTGCAGCCCAGATAAATCCTCTTGAGGAGTAAAGCTCCTCAGACAGGAAAAGACACCCTCATCTTCTTCTAAGTCCTCCTCCATCTTCCTCTCCTCTGTTTCAGCCTTCACCACAGGTGGAGGTGGTGAGTACTCCCTGGGTAGATCTTCCTTCACAGAAACTTCTGGTTCTGCCTCCAGCTGAGGCCCTGTCTCGAGTTGAGGCTCTGTCGTTTCTTCCGTTGGCGCCGGTATATCTTCAGGTGCTGCGAGATGTTCACACGTGCTCTCAGGTTCAGGGGGAGCTTCTGCGTCACCTGTGGTCTTGTCCGACCACTGACCAATATTAATGTCCATCTCTACAGCTTGTCCTTTGGGAACCAGGAGGATTAACTCGTCGCCTACACTCACCATCTCCTGAACAACAGAGCCAGTGTCCTCTGTGGGTGTTGCTTTGACTTCACTTATCAGCTTCGTCTTATCTAATTCGCTATCGCTTACTGTCGCCTCTTGTTGATACTGCAGGGATTCAAGGATTTCATGATGTTTCTTATCTGAATCTGTCTTGATGTCTTCTGGCATCATGGGTTCGGTTACCTCATTTGAAATCTCAGTTTTAACCCCTGACTCCTGATCAGCTTCGGTGATGAATTCAGGTAACTGGCTCTCAGCTGCAGTACCCCCTGCGAGAGATTCATGTTCTTTTCCTCCCTCGAGAGCTGCTGTTTGAACATCTGTTGTCTCAGAGCTTGTCACCTCCTGAAGATCGATCTGAACTTGGGTTTGAATTTCATTTTCATTCACTGCTTTTTCAGTCACCTCCACTACTGCCTGCACTGCGCAGTCACAGTCGGTGACAACCTCGACAGGTGCGACGTTCTCAGGAACGTCCTCTGCTGCTTCTTTTTCCTCACGCGGTGATATCTCAGCTGATGTCTCTATTTCACCTGAGGGTTCTGTCGAGGTGAGTATTTCCTGTTGTACTGTCTCAGGTTCTTTAACTTCAACCAAGCCCTCTGCTTTGGCCTCAGTTGCGACTTTCTCTCGAGCAGCCACCATTTTAGCCACAGGGGAAGGAGTAGGTGTCTCTTCAGACAAACTCTTCTCAGTGGTTTCTCTTTCTGATTTAATGTCCCTCTGTGGCAACTCACTGCTTACAGGTCCTTTTACTGCTGTATCCTCTGTAGTTTTTACAGGCACTTCACCTGCTTTTTGGGTCTGACGTGGCTGCTCGGTTTCAATAATGCTTCTTTTATGGTCTTTTTTCAGATGCTCCTCACTCTCTCTCTCTGTCTTCTCTGCTTCTCTGTCCACCTCCTGAATTTCAGGAAGAGGCTCATCAGTGCTGCTCTCAGGAGGCTCAGTCTGGTCTCCTTTCACCTCATGTTTCACTTCCTGATCCTCTGTCACTTTAGACTCCTGAACTGGTTCTTCTGAGGCTTCCCTGAGTACACGCTCTACAGTCACCATGGAGAGTTGTACTTGCTCCGTCTCCTTTCTTGTTTCTGTAACTATTTCTCTTTTCTCTTCAAATGTTGCTGATTGTAGATCTTCACTCCTGTCTCCAGCACTGACCTCCTGTGTCTTTGGTGCCTCTGTCTTTGTCTTGTCGTGGTCTTCTTCTCTGACCACCCTTGTTAGACATCCTGTCACTTCAAATTTACTCTGTGACCACATCATCCTCCCCTTCCTCTTATCCTCCAGTGACTCTGGCTGAACCTCCACTGTGGGTGTTTCATCCTTCAAAATAAACTTCTCCAGGTACCCGTCCGCCTCCTCTGAATCTGACAAACGTCTCTTATAAGACTTTTCAGATGCCACGCTCTCTGCCTCCGAGCAGTCCTCATCGCTCCTCCTCCTCTCGCCAACGGCATCCTCGTAAAGGTCAGAGTACATGAAGGACATGGCAGTGGGCTCCTCCAGGAGGATGGGGTCTATGATCTTCGGAGGTCCGGGGGAGATATAGATGGGCGTGAGCGTGGTCTCCTCGCTCCCGAACAGCACTGAACCGCTCTCCTTCGTCGATCTCTGGCTCTCTCGTCTCGACCTCATCCTGGCTTCCGCCTCATCCTCATCGTCTCTCCTCTGCAGCGCGTCAGCAGGAGCTCCCTCTCCATAGAAGACCTCATCCAGGTGTTCCCCGACTATCTCCACATCTGTAACAAAGACGAAGGAGTCTTCTGATGCAGAGGGGCTGTCTGATGCTGTCTCTTTAGCAGGTTTTTGCTCCTCTGCTTTGGGTTTCACTGCAGGCTGTTCTGCCTCCTCCTGCAGCTCTGGAGCTTGTTCTCCAGGGACCACCTCATCCAAGAGGGTAAACTTCTCAAAGTAGTCGATGTCACTGGTGCTCTCTTTCTGAGTGGGTGTGTGTCCGTGTTCTGTATCTGCTGATGGCTGAGAGGAATCTTGCTCTGAGGGCTGTGGAGAGACATTGTAATGTTTAAATATACAAATAAACAGTCATTTTATTGGACAAATGAATGTATTTATTTATGTGGATAGCAAGACAGAATAAATGAAATCATGTTAGAAATTAAAGATCCCATCACAATAATCAATCAGATACCTCCAGTATTTCCCCCTCCTCTGGCAGGACATGATTCTGTTTCCAGTCATGGTGGTTTCGGGACCTGATCTTGGGAGTCTGGTCCAGATAAGACAAATTGTCCTGCAGCTCTGTGCTCTCCTCCTCGTCCACAGTGGGAAGTTTGGAGGGGACTCTGATGTTGAGAATCTCATAACCCTCTGAAATCAAACTAAACAGCTGCTGATCCTTGTTTTTGATCTCCTCCAGGTCCGGCTCTGCTTCGGTTTTCTCCTGCTTTAAGTTGGGGAGAGAAACCTCCGCCATCTCCGGCCTCTCCACCCCCAGAGCCGAAGCCGATCTCGAGCTGCCGGGTCTGCTCAGCCTGTCCCCCAACCTGCTGCTCCTTCCCCCAGACCTCGTCCTCCTCCGGACCACTTTCTCCTCGTCAAAGACGATGGTGATCTTCCCCGCGGCCCCGGAGCCCTCCATGCTGTAGGCTTCAGAGATAGAGCTCGTCTCGGAGGCCCAGGGAGTAGAGCAGCGGCTAGAGGCCGTCTCCCAAACAATACCACTGTCCTCGCTCTGAACTGTTACCATGGAGAACGATGGATCCACCATCAGGCACTGGAGTTTGGGCTTCACCGACTGGTCCTGGACAACCTCTCGCAGACTGAAGGAGGAAGGAATGGCACAGAGTTAGAGGAAGGAGAGCAGGCTGTTTGTGCCGCTCGCTAGAAGAGGAAGGGCATGACTAAACACTCTGACTGCAAGAGGAGATCCTTTTGGCACAGCTCATGGAAATGCAAGCAGAGAACAAACCAATGAATCAAATCAAAACATATCTGAGCAACATGTGCCAAAATTAAAATTCTGCAGCACTGAGGCAAATTAGAAAATCTAAGCTGAAAGCACGATAACGCCCGCTGATCTTTTCTCAAGATGATTACTTGAGAGGTGTAGATCTCGGTGGTCGCCGTATCATTAAAAAAGCCAGGCTGCCAATGCGGGTGATGAGCTGAAAAAAAAAAGATCAAATACGCTCTGAGCTCTCCCTCCTGCTATGAGCACAGCTTAGTCTCCACAGGGTTACAGCAAGGTGACGTCCCAAAGCGTCAGCCCTGTAATATTAGAGAGGAGATGCCTGGTTCTCTCAGATACATCCAACATATCAGTGTCTTCTACTATTTATGACATGGCAAGGATAGCTAGAGCACCCCTGTATGAAACATGATAAATGACATGTAAAATATGGGATGGTGAATAATATCATATATTAGAATAGAGCCGGCCCTGTAGTGCCACACTGACAATTCCTTGTATGAGCTGATGAACAGATGATCATAAAATGTGTTGGATGACATGAACAGACCTCTCCAAACAGAGATAAAAACACAGCTTCTCTTTTCTTTCGCTAAAGCAAAATGTATCTGAGCTAAGAAGCCCAGAGACAAGTGGTTTCTCATAGACTCTATTCAGTAAATCTCATGGTGAGATCTCCCAGCAGAAAAGACACCACTCTTTAAACAAAGACAAAGTGATCCACCAGCTGAGGCTATTCAGCGTATAAGTTCCAGACGAATGAGTAAAGCACCTGTTTCGCAGCTCCTCCACCTCGTCCTCATCGTCCTGGCTGATGGCCTCCGAAGTTTCGCACTGAAACTCCTGCAGCTCCGTCATCTCAGAGTCCAGGCTCTCGCATTCCTCCATCTCAGTGATATCCTCCAGCGCCCGATGTTGTTTTTCTTTTGTATTTTAGAGTCCTCTTGATGTTTTCGGACGTTCTGAATTCGAAGGGCTGGTCTGCCTGTTTGTGTCATTCTAAGTTGGGAGCTGTCCATCTGACTCAGCGGGGGACAGAAATAGAAATAGAGTGGGGAATGAAGAAGAGGGGAGTGGAGATAGAGAGGGGTAAAGCAGTGGGAAAAAGGGGTAGGTTTCACTTGCTGTTGAGTTAAGCACACAAACATAACTTTAAGAGAAAGTTAGATTTTCAACATATTATAAAAGATTGTTACAGATCTGAGAAAATTAAGTTGCTCCTGGTGCATGCCAGTGTCTAACAGCTGACTGAGGCAATGTGACTTTAAGATCAAAATCCCCTTTGCTGGGTTAAATATAGGCCATGTGCTGAAACAGTACCCCCCCTGGTCCTCCGCCCGCTGCTGGTGGCAACACTAAACAGGTCCACACACACACACACACACACATCTTGTAAGGTATCTACCCCCTAGGAGTGCTGGCACTATGCAGAGGTCATAAAACTAGGTGTAATAAGGCGTCAAACCACAGACAAAACCCAGTGAGCACACTGGCTGCCAGAGGAGGCTGCAGAGAACACTTGAACAAAAGGTGCATTCGTTGTATAATCTTTCCCAAGGCCTGTGAATCACAAGCAACTGTTGCATACTGAATGACGCCAGAGCTCCTGGTGACGGAGGAAAAAACAGCATTAAGTTGAGGAACCGAAATGACACGAAATGATAGTATTTATGCTCACAGTCTGTTTGTATGCAGAGTTCCTGTGGATAAAATCTCGGAGCTTAAGTTTTAACCGCTAAGTAAGCAAATATAATGTAGTGTAATGGGTTAGGAAGTGTTACATTTGAACATGGATGACACCTGCAAAAAACAGAAGCCAGTGTACAATTTTAATATGATTTTGGCACTTCTTATTAGCTTTGACAAGAACTGCGAGGGCTTCTCACGAGGCTCAAAAATATAATGAAACAATCATACATCTTCAGAGATTTAATTTTTTAAATAAACATTTAAAAGTCAGTAATGTACAAAATGTACAAAAAGACATGAGGAAAAATATCAACCAAAGACAAAATAAACAACAGAGTCACACTCAAAAGTGTGAATTCTGCATATAACTTATGTACTAAATGAACCAAAAATGAGTGAATGACACATCAGGTTTTGTCCAGATAAATCAAGTAGGTAGCCGAACTAAAATGAGACAGTATGTTTGTTACCAGTCAAGGAAAGATAATACAAAACCTTATGAGGGCCATTTAAATTACAACACTTCGACACTTACTCACTCAATAAAAATCTCTGTTTTCAGATGAGCTCAGAAACTTGGAGATGGTGATGAAAAAAGAGAGGGACTTAAATGCAGCAATAGAAAAAGTGTCTATAGTGTTAAAGCCCACAATAGCTTCACTACTGACCTAGAAAAATAGAAAAAAGGCTTTGATGTTACAAGTTGGTCCAGACAGACAATATACTGTATACACTGTACATGTATGTGACAGGAGCAGATTGGCATCTTCCTCATGACTCTGTGCAGTATGGCTCTGACAATGTGGATGTGGATGAACTGAGAGAAACGTGGCAGAGACTAGTCTTCAAAAGCAAAACGATGTTGCTTCAGATATGGGCGGGTTGTATGTGTTACTGTGTCCTCTCATACTTTGTTAATAAACCAAACTTCCTCCCAGGAGTGCTATGTGCATTGGGAAAGAGGGTGGTGTAGCAGCAATAATCATCTCTAATGGTGCAGACCATTATTATCCTGCGTCAGTGCAGCATCTCTCTGTCACCAGTATTAGTGACAGGATTTGATTTCAGAGCCCTCTGGTGTCACTCCACAAATATTGTATGTCTTCTTCCACTCTCCCTTAATCACATTATGTTACATAAATTTGGCAAAGGCGGCAAAGCATTTGACAGTGCAGTACGGTCAATAGGTACTGCCACGGGATACACAGTATGTGACCTACACGGGGGCAGCCGGAGCTTTCACAGTCCCAGAGTCTTTCTGGCTATGAGGTGCGGAGGCAGCTCAGCTCCTCTCTCAGCACATCCCAAAGGTATTTCATTGTTTCTGGGCACAGGCCTGTCTTGAGGTAGAAGACTCCAGTCAGCTCGTCTTAATTAGAGGAATCCCTTATCTCCTGGATGACTCCTTATTAATGATGGCTCTGACTGGGAGGATCGAGTTCAGGTCCTTCCTCTCACGCAGTATCTGACACGACTGCGCAGACACAGAGAGATGAGAAGCAGGAGGATTATGAATAACTCATAGCTGGCCCACAGCGACTCGTGGGAAGAAAGAAAATATGAAGAGAGCACAGTTATCAGGAGAAGCGTGGTACCTCTGCAAACTGAGCTTTAATGGCATCGGCAGTCTTCATGGACTGCCTGGCGGCGTTATTTCTTTCAAGCGGCTCTGAAGACAGAAATCACAGTCGCTCACTGAGTATGGAGAATTTGGGGGCGTTTCTTCTTTTGGCCTCAGTTATTGTTAAGTGGCAGCAGAATATTCGTCCACTAAATATTACCTTCCACACACATATGTAACGTTTCTCCATATTGAGAACTAGTCTTGGGCAAAACTGGCCTCTCGAACAGAGATCACCTGCTTATCCCACCTGCAAGGCACAGGAAAGGGAAACATTTAGTGCTTAGTTGACTAAGAATAAACACAATGACCAAGGTCTTTAAAGGCCATACCAGTGGCTTTGCAGATTTTAGCTACACTTTGTTTTAGAGCCAACAAACCAAGGGGAGGTTTTTCAGATAGATTCTGCTCCCTCCAGCCATCTGTTGGTTTTGGTTTAATTCAGTACAATATAGAAACAGACGCCTGCTGAGGAAAGATAATAATATCACACTGCACTCATACACACTTGTTTTTGTCAAAGTTACCTGTTTAACCATGCAGTAGTACGACAAATGACAAAACTTTTGCAAACTCATTCCTAAAGACTAAAAGAGAGTTGACATACTGTCCTTTCTTCTATAACATTTTTTTTCTTCCTATTTCTGTCTTTCGATTATAGATGTTGCACGTTCCCTGAATGCATCACATTCAAGGCACAAAGACATTTTCCAAGTGTGTCCTGTTTGGGTGTTTAATACTGAAAAATGTTAAATCAGTGCATGTTTGTGTGGTGAGTTTTAGTTCAACCATTGCAGCTGGAGCATGGCACGGTAGTACACATACTGCAAACACAGAGATCATGGTATGTCATTTTAGTGCTGTGTAGGGCCAAAGGTCCCACCTGCTCCTGCCCCTCACCCAGAAACACGAAACCAGAGAAGAGGATGCAGTATAGAGGAAGGAAAGGGAGAGACGAGGGACTGGAGAGGGAAAAGAAGTTGAATACAGGAGCAGAGGGGACGAGGAATGGGAGCAAGAAAGTGAGCAGGCAAAAGAACCATAGGTGCATCTGAGCCCACTGAACTCAATAATGTGATGGTGTCATAGGAGATACAAGTCATGGCATAGTATTTAAGCCAATAAACTTAGCTCCCCAGAAGGACTGGTTTGATGAGCGTAGGGAGATGTGTTTGGGTCCTCTGGAACCATGTCGATGTCGCGGCAAGTTAAACACTCCTGAAAATCAAAGCACAGGATAAACCTCAGAGCTGGTAGCTTTTTCCATAAAGATGCGTCGCTGTTTTGTGATGAGTTGAGAGCTGAAGTGATGTAGAGATGTGTATTTACAAAACAGACAATAAAAATGTCAAGAAATGTCTTCAAGCATTTTGCTTCTTCTTGTATTTACTGACATAGCCTACTAAATCTTTAATTTATTACTTTGTTGTTTTATTATTCCTATAAAAAAAACATTAAGACACTCACTGGTGGTCCTCTGAAGAGAAGGACAGGATCATTAAAACTGTAAAAACAACACATCACATACATGTTGAGATTCAGGTTACAAAATAGTCATGGTACTAGGAAATGACAAAGGTGTGTGTGTGCGTGTATGTGAGAGTTGTACTGACTCTGGGTAGTACCAGAGCCATCACTTTTGATGTGTAGCTGCCGCGTTCCTTGCTGGCGTCATTGATCTGACTGTGCATTTCCACTTCTTGAAGCAACAAGGATCATGGGTCTATCCTGAGATCAGCTGTGAGAGAGCACAACAAACACTGGCAGGTAAAACAAACAAACAAAACTTCTCTGCCTTCCTTTCAAAACAACTGTTAAAGCCAGCAAGGAATGGTCAATGAATTTTTATATGTTACTGCCTGAAATTGAACTATTACTGTCTCACCCACCATAAGGCGTAACTCCTCAGAAGGAATGTGTTCTGATGCCCACTGTGTTATTGATGTTAAGATCAAACTCCAGATCACTTAAGGTGAGGACAGTAAAAAAAAAAGTCATATAAAGACTTTAAGCTCTGATTTGATGATGTTGTAAAAAAAAAAAAAAAACTAGCTGTTTAACTGTTTTGCTCTGCCTCTCTCTGAACCTGAGGATCGGCACACACAGGCTCTGATCGGTGAGTCCTCTCCACATATAATCAAAACACACATCCCTTGAAATTTATGGTACTGGTTTTCCTTTCATATGAACCTGGAACTCTTTCTCCGCTGGCTGTAAAGCTCCACCTAGATGGAGTCTGTAGAACATCACAACTGGGGATAAAAAGAGCAGAGCTAAATAAAGTTAGGTATTAACTAAATAAGACGTGCTTCCGACTATATTCTAGATATTCAGCATTAATAGTAGACAAATAATAATATATTATTCTATAATAACTTTTGAGACTTACCAAAATTGTTTTTTTTTATCGCACAAGTGATCTAAACAACCTTTGGAGGCGGACAGCATGAATAGGATCATGTCTTTCTGAAACAAAAACAGGAAAAAGCTCAGTGGTTCAAGAGGTGGTGGGTATCCATTTGTACATTTACAGACACAATGACAGCCACCTCACCAGAGAGTGAGACATACTTACATTTCCTTGAGGACCAGACACAGATCAGCATCACTGCTCGGCAACCCAATCCATTCATGGAAGATCCAGTCAAGTAAACCCGTGCCACTCTGAGAAACACATTTAGTGAATAAGAATCCCAGCAGGAAGTCGAAGGAGCCCAGTGACTGTATACAAGTCATACACACCTGCATAGACTCGCTGTATGTCTTGCTGCAGCCGTCTTGCGCCTCTCCTTCCGATTCAGATCTGAAGTTTGCTGCTGTACGCCTCCGACAATACCATCTGATTACTCAGCTGAGGCACAAACACACATGGCTCAACAAAACATACCTGCATGCACTCACATATACACACACACACACACACACAGTCAGACTTGATGTATGTTGGCTGTAGACTAAGCCCATCTGAACGCCCTTGTCCTTGGCGTAGGCCTGTGACTGTTGGAGCTTTCAGGGACAGCAGAGCTCCTGAGGGGGCGGGGATGGGAGTGTGGGCTGGGATAAACAATCAAACCGGAAGGATGATCTGGAGGACCCAGCCACAGCATAGTCAGGATAACGAGGAGGGGAGGGAGGAGGACCACCAGTTAAAGGGGGCCCTATCCATTATGTGGGAAGAGTCAGGCGTTGGCGCTTCACAGCAGGCTGTATTCATCATTCTGCTCCTGGAAGAAAACAATAGAAACATGTGACAAGACTTTTAAAGGCAAGGAGGAATGAGAGATTATTCTTGGTGTGGAATGGGAAAATGACATACTTAAGCCGTTGATCATAGTTGGTCTATGAGGAGGAGGGACTGGAGAGGTGGAGCAGGTGGAGGTTCCACATTCATATGGAGGAAATCTCTCTCATGTAGGAGATAGGCATGCAGAAATACGAAACATATTACCATACAGGACTGATGAATAAAGAAACCAGTTTCTATGCGTCTTCAGAGGAATATGTTATTCTGGACCCAGAGCAGACTCAGCATGAGAAAACATCATAGAATCTGTTTAACCATTACCAGCCTCTTGTATCAAAAATCTATGAAGACAAAGTCATAATTCTCCCCGAATAACAAGCTTCAGTTTACAATAAGCACATCTCAGATACTGAGACCCTACAGTCTGCAAGGCTGGACAGTCCAGTATCAAAGGTTACAATTGTGATGGAAATCCTGTGAGCTTATGGAACAAAGACTGAGGGGACCAACAGGAGCATGCACTGAAGCTTGATCAAAATAGATGAGCAGTACAGTACAGACCTTATTTGACTTTATCCTATGTCATACTCACTACATGTTCAAATAAGGTTATTCTATGTGAAAGCACATCACATCCATACGTGTGCAAAGTCCCCATCATGTACCTCTTTCTAAACAAGAATGGCGTTTATCTAAGTCACTGTGTGTGGCTATGCAACAAGTCCTTCTCGGAGATGTGTAAATCACACTTATTACAAAGGGTGTTATGGTATGAGGTGTTATGACTATTCATCGAGCTCTGTCTTGTCTGTCCTAGTACCTTGGTTACTATGGTAACTACTAATGGGAATGAGCAGCTGTGTCTACAAAAGATAAACAATGATCATTGGGACACTGTGTATGACCGAGGAGGGCAGCAGTAAGTCTAAAGACCTAATAACAATGGAAATTACTCTGAGTTATTTGAAATATTTAACAGTTGATAAGCAGCTATACAAATGCAAGAGGACAAAAGGTCCAACAGGTGACCAGTAGAGGTTTAACTGTATCTTACTGATGCTGCCATCACACAGGAAGCAGATAAAGCTCACCTGTTGACACCTGTACGCTTTAGTGTTGTAATCGTAATATCAGGTCACGGGGTTGGTGCAGGCCTGCAATAGGCTGACCGGCCCCGCAGGCAACGCTGCGGGGGAACATGCTGCGAGTCTTCACGGAATCCAGCATCAACTCCCGCTGAGAGAAAACTGAAAGGCAGCATTAGCAGGCAGCAGATTCGGCGCTGGCGAAAACCCGTTCTACTCATGATCGCTGAAATCGTTCGCCCAAGGTGGCGAAGAAATACAGTTACAGAGGAAAACGAAACTTACCAGGTTAGCAAGTTAGCTCGCGTTCTGCAGCGCCTTCGCTAATTCAAACATCGCTGACTACGATCTACAGATATTAAGGGCTTGTCTCTGTGGGGTTTTGACCCAGGGTATGTCTAGGGAACGTGTCGTTAAATGTCAAGGAGGTTTCATCAAAAATGAACCAATACTGTGTAACTTACCAAATTTCATGTCACATGTAAACAAAACAGAGCTGCTAATTTCACTGCATGCAAACTTCACATTATTGAGTGCCATGACGTAGAATTCCATTTAAAAGGGACGTGTTAAAATTATTCACCAAAAACACAAACAAAAATAAAAAAAAGCTACTCTGTGCTATATCAATAATATTGGATAGTGAAATTGAAAGCCATTTTATCCATATTTTGTGATATCTGTGTGACTGCATGTCTATGATCTTTATAAATTTGTTTGAGACCATTCCATATACCCAAATGAGTTTAATTTGAATGTGGGCTTAAAGCCATCAATCGAATAAACCTATTAAATATTAAAATCTTTCCTGGCTACTGTTGTCCATTATCTGTGTCTGCTGTGACGTCTGGATTTATCGCCTCTATCTCTACAGCTCAGACGGCTAGATTGTTTAAATTCACCCATTTAAACTGAGATTTTCAAGGTGACAAACAAAGGTCATTTCATCTATGAAGGGTGGTGTTTTCCCTCAAAGTCCATTGTTGCCTACTATTTCTGGTGACAAGATGAATGGTGAGAAAACAGCAGGACCAACAGTCAATACTGTGAGCAGACACTAAATTCACACAGACCTACACAGTAAATGGGAGGCGGTTCATGAGCCTCGCTCTAAATTCATATGTTTGGCCCAACATTATCAGTTCAGTAATACTTTGCGGACTGACATTAAGCTAAAGGATTACTGTGACTCAGATTCTTGTTCATGTGGTTATTCTTAAATTGACTGCATGGGCTGGCACAGAAGCATATTTACGTTGATGATGCCTTCCTCAATAGAGGTATTTCCTCCACAACCACAAGGGTGGGGTAGATATTGTCCCTAAATCTCTTTGCTTATTTCGAATAGCGCGGAAGCTCATAAGGCATTAAAACAAAACTCCTTAAAACAGCTCAGGACTAATAGCAACATACAAGACCAGAGGTGCAAGGGCTAGCATGTACCAGTATGACAATATTCATAAATAGTGCACTACTTTGAGTCACTTTTTAGCGTAAACTGTGTCACTGTAATGTTGATTTGCAGGCTGCAAAGCAATTGATTTATTGACAGACAATAGCCTGGATAACTCATGGAGCATAGACTGTATTGTTGTGGATTGACTTTCTTATTAAACTGTGTTCTATTACAGACAGCAATAGCTATTCCTGGACATAATAACAAAGCCCTCGCCACTGGGCTGCTGGTAGTTCCAGCAAATTGTGGGTTTAAAGTAGGAAATAACATGTTTCCAGCCCAGATAACATTTTCTTGGGCTCTGTGTGGTAGAACTGCTTCCCAATAAACTGTATAAAACCACAAAACAAAATGGCATCAGTCCCTGAGCACCAGTGACATCCTGCAGAGGTGTCATTGACGTAAACCAGTTCAATACTGACACTGATCAGAGTGGGAGGAAGCGGATGCATCGGCAGATGTGGACAGGCTTAGATCAATAAAGCACATATACAGCTACAGCACATGGGCTGCAGAGATAGTGAATCAATGCAGAAGCTACACTACACATGCCAGCATTGATAAGGAAACCAGGGTGCCATGTAAAATTAGTAAAACAATAAAAATAAAAATGAAATAAATGCATCAATTTGATGTTGCACACGCAGAGGTTAGGAGGTTGGTCCAAAAGAGCTCAATTAGAAATCGGCTTTTATTACATAGATGTATTGGTGTGTGGAATGGCTGTGGAAATGGCTGTAGTCTGGGCAGTGGGGTGTAGCCTGGCGAGCCTATGGTGACCAGGAGAGGAGGAGAGAGGGCATGGGTGGACGGTGTGATGCTGTGCATTTATCTACTGGCTAATGAGGTTGTCTTCCAGTTCAGGCATCAGGGAACTTCTCACCCTTTCAGCGAGGATCTGATTACACGACAGCAGGGCGCCATCGGATCTCATTGGACTCTGCGCTGGATCTCCTACAGCGCTGCTGCTGCTGCTGCCGCCGCCGCCGATTCTGCTGCTCCATCACCAAACCCTTAACGCCAAAAGCAGGGAGGAGGAGGAGGAGGAGGAGGAAGAGAAGAAGAGGCGCTCAGTTTCCGTGCCATGTGCAGGGCGGCATGTATGTGAATTCACGCGGTGACAGGACGGTGGAGGGAATGGGCAGTTGCCATCAGAAATTCCTGGAACACGCGACGGTGATAAAAGGGGAGAGCTGTCGTGTAGAGAGAGAGAGAGAGAGAAGAAGACCTTCATGCGGCAATAATCCGAAGAGATTCGTTTTTTATTGCGAAAGGGATCAGCGGTCAGTGTCGCCTCTCATTCAACCACAACAATGGGGTAAAGTGTGATTATTATCCACGAGGTGACTGAGTTCCTTTCTCCTTTCTGTATTCATATCAGCTGCAGCCGCTTCGCACGGTGTGAACTTCCTGCCATGAAAACCACTACGCATAACAAAACCGCCGACCGGTGTATGCGTAAAAATATGTCTTATCCGTCTTAACGACGAGGGTGATGGTGGGGCAGGCTGTCGACAACATGTGGATATGTGAATATTGATCTTCACAAAATGGCCTTGATGTGCTACAGGAAAACAACAAATTCTGAAACATAATAATTAACCCCAGAATATATACTCCTGTTTGGTAATACTAAATACACTTTAGGACCAACATGCTGGCACTGAAATGCTGGTTGCAGAAGTTAGCCCCATCATCAAACACCCCAGGATCAGAAGAGTAGGTTAATCTGCGGTGGCTCCCAAGGAGTGGGACTAGCAGAGTCCTGTGTGGATTTTAGGTGTGCTCACAAAATGAAGCAAAGTTTAAAGTCTTTATTCTAAATCCTTATTTCTGTCCCAGGCGATGAGAGAGTGAATGAGATGCTTTTTTCTAGGTCTCTCTATCCCACTGTTTACTCCCCACCTACATTATAGACAGTTATGTAATTCTGAAAGGAGGCATTTGTAACAGCGGCATTCCTTCTCAAGTATTCTCAAACAACAGATCTATGGTCTGATGTTATAGCACATCTATTTGCGGGTCCTGCTCTAGAGGTTGGGGACAAGCACAATGCCAAGCAGGGGATAATGTTAGCAGCTCACAATACTGCACAGGCTCTGGGCGGAAGTGACTTCCCTGTCTCTATAGCAGCGCAGTGACCGCTGCCTTACATCCTCAACAGCAGGCACCCATCAGTGAAACCTCTCTGCTAATGCGCAGCACTGCTCATTATCCCCTAACCCTGGCTCAGCGGTCCCATTTCCCACCAAGCCTGCCGTTCATTAACTTATTATCTCCTGCAGTTATTGTGATTAATTGCACAGGAGGTGCACCAATATAGCGCTTTGAGCATGGCCTTGATTCGACATCAGCCAAAACTCATTAACTTCTTTAATACACTGGAAGCTTCCCAGGCATGCCTTTGCCCTCCTACAGTGTCGTAGCACCACATCATTCAGCAGTCTCCTCCTTCAGCTCTGGGCTCTGCCATGCTGGTGACTAAGTTACTGTTATACATGACTCAGTGACTCAATTGATCCACAATAAATTAAATTATAGGCTTCAAATTCAAAGCACTAAACCTCATACAGCATGTGTATCTAGTCTGAATATGTGCAGGTGCAGATGAGATGAAGTGTACATACAGTGGGGCAGATCTGTTGTCTGGCACTTCTGTCTGGCCAATGTCGCCGCGGACAGATAGAGTCACATTCACTTCCGGGCCTACGTGGCTCCAATACCCAGGCCTCTGCAGCTCAATGAGTAGCGGCACAGTGGAGGAGCGTAGTGTTGGACGAGGCTGGAGATGCCTATCAACACTTTCTCAGATGCTGTCACTTCCTTGAAACCGTGAAATCAATGCAAACGGACTCAGTTTCTCTCCCTTAGTACCTTGTTTGTGTGGTGTGTGAAGAGAAAACTGCTGTGTGTGTGTGTGTGTGTGTACGCATGTGTGTGTTTTAAGAGCTCATCTCAGGTCATCAAGCTGCTCCCAGTAGATGGAGCAACAAGGAGCTCTCATTAATGACTTCTCTCTATAAATAAGATCCACTCCTTGAGCTCTTCTCTGTTGAATTAATGAAAACTCTGAAACAAGGACAACTTCCAGAGAGGGAGGGGTGGAGGTGGGTGGCGAGAAGTGAGATCTCCTGAGATGGCCTGTTTTACTATGCCTCTGTTCCATGTCACTGTTTGCAGAAAGAGGGACAACTGCACATAGTCTGGGGACACACTGAAGTAGAAAACAAAATGCAGCCTT
>BRZM01000372.1:5643-30025 GCA_033238685.1 Lates japonicus
CAGGCCCACAGGAGAACATGGAGCTGGATGTTCTGTCCAGAGCTGAAAGAGTCCAGGCAGCAGAGTAGGCTCTCTAAGGGACTCATCTCACATCCTGATAGATTTCACAACTGTCCATTATGGAGTCCAGGAGGGGACATGGAGGAAAAAACTGAAGGTTGAAAAACAAAAGATGAAACTTTCTTTAGATCTCACAAAACGTTGAGATCTTGGTGTTCACTCGTAGTCCATTAACTTAAGTCAATGATCTGTCATTTTTACTCAGGTGTTGCCTGTAGGGTATCACTGAAACTCCTGCAGGAAAAACTACTCAGGGAGAAAATGTTTGTTTTTATGTCTCATCTCAGTTGTTGTTGTTGCTGCTCAGTATTAAGAGGCATCACAGTACTGTTTTACAGGGTTACACCATGAAAGTAAAGTGAGAATGCTTCCAAAGGGATATAGGAATAACACCTGTGGACTCGCAGCACCGTACAACTGGGCACCCCACACAAGTATCATATTTTTCCTCCTACCTGAGAAAAGTGATTGCTGATCCTCAGATTTAGCAGCAGCACAGCAGTGGACTGGCTCTTCACCACTTCATCCCTGATGTACTATCTAAAGGTTCGTCTAAAGGTTCGGTCTCTTGGCTTCGAGAAGGAAAAACAAACCCTTGAAATGATTTTTAAGAGTCTGGATCATCTTCATGAATGTTTTCACTCACTGGCGCTCTGAAACTGAAGGAAAGCAGAGGGGAGATCTGTTTGGTCACACACAAGTCACCTGGCTCATACATCTCCAGGAGTCTAACAAATTATTGATTATCTGTAAATAGTTGTATTTAGTCATTATTAACAGTTATAGTGTGACCAACTGTAACTTTCAACAGTTTTATGTCTGATGTGGAGAAATAAATTCCTCCAGTTTTTATACAGTTTAAATCTTTTTTCTTTTATCTACCTTTTATATCTATCAGTGTTTGAGGGAAAGAAGTGTCATTCAACCAAAATATTTCCATTTCTTTTTTGTTATTTGTTTTTTCAGTTAAAGAAACTCAATAAATGAAAAAGTTTTGGAGTCAAATCAGGTGTTTCATCTTTGTTTCACAGTTTGACCAAAGTAACACTTCACTGCCTTTTGACAGACTTTTAGTTTGTGACATTTTCAAGCACAAATCAGTTTCTAATTGTGTTGGTGACTCTTTTAAACTTAAACTTAACTGGTTAAAAAAATAGACTGCAAAAGAAAAAAATCTAATAATGAATTAGATTTTTTGTTGTGAAAATAAAAGACATCAACAACAAATGTTAAACAAACACAAAATGTTAAAGGTTACATTCATGATATTCACTGCCCTAGAGCATTAGTATCTCGGACCAAAACAAATGCTTAATTGGCCCATTGGCCACACCTCCCTCTGTTCATTTACAGCAGAGTCAGAGTCAACAACTCAATGCAACCACAACGATTAGCCTAAAGCTGGCAATCAGCTGACAAGCGATAGCAATGTTTAACATAAGGTTAGCTAACGTCATCACGTCTGCTCTAGCTGGTCACTAATGAAAACATCATTTGCCCACCATCCATTATCTACACCTATCCTTACAGTAACAAAAACAGAAATCTAACATTAAGTACTGAGCAAGAAAAGACAGTTCCTGGTCAAGTCAGAGCCCTTTAGCGACTGACTATATAAACGTGGGTTCATCTTTGAGTCCAAATTTAATGAAATTCCCTCAAGGCATTTGTGAGATATGTTCACAAGAATGGGACGAACAGATGGATGACCTGAAAACGTAATGCCTCCAACCACTGCTGTTGCCACAATGGAGGACTAGAAACATATAATCAACGCGTTCTGCCTGCATTTACACCTGCATTAACCAGGTAAGTTAATACTAGGTGTAAACAGGGTATCCTAAAACAATGAGGAAAAAAAAAATTACATTTCACATCTTTATTCTAATATGTTCAGCTTGAAAACACATACAAAAAACACAAAAATATATATATATATATATATTAGGTTAAAAAAAAAGTGGTTCCCCTGCACGCTTGACAAGAGTCAAAGAATCCTAAATAAAAAATAAAACTTTGTCTTCAATCAATCTCAGGACAGAAATAATGTGCAAAACTTTCTCATTTCATTTTCAAATCTCTGCTCGATATGAGTCGATAGAGGCACATTATCATCACCCAGCGTTGCAGCTGTGAGCTCAAGACACTTCAAAACCCTCCCCTCTGGTGCGTTCAAGGACACTTGGATGTCTGATGATCAGCTGGCATTACCCTGATGGCCTCTGCTTTTGGAGAATCAAATTCAGGGGAAATTAAATGTGTTGATGTGGACCAGATTATTTGACTGATCATTTCATTTGAATCAGTTGTTACAGTGTATTTGAACACAACAGACAGGTTTTAAAGGGTTAGTTTGTCACTTATTCAAGTCATGCCCATATGGACATTTGTTCCTCCTGTAAGAGAGGTCAACAGAAGTGTTGATGTTCTGTCTTATCTTCTGAAGTTCAAGTCTTGTCAGTGTGAAACTGCCTCTTTGTGTAACTGAACTTCTCTTGTGGAAAAACAAAGAAAGGAAGAAATTTACTTTTGAAAAACACCAAACCTCTGGAATTAAGACAGACTTGAAAAAAATGTGAGCCTATCCATTAAAACCGCTCACAGCTGCATGACAGCACTGTGATAATGTAACTAATAAAAACAAAAATGCGCTAAAATGTGAGAAACCAACAGCAGAAAGGACCTCCAAACACAACAAATACAAAACAACACTGATAATTTTTGTTGATCAGAGTCATTTAAGTCTCCACAGTTACTCAGGCACAGTTAGCAGCACGTGGCTGATGGTATCTCCATCATCTCCACACTGTTTGCGTATTAAATAATTGGACATTAAGCTGTGCAGCATCCTCAGTCGTCACTTGGCGTTCCGTGTACTCTGAAGCGGTACATGCAGGTGTACTCCTGGTGTCCCCAGTTGGACAACACCTGTACCTCGATGATCTGGAAGGCTTGATCGTTCTCCTCCTGTGCAGGACAGAGGAAAAGCGTGGTGTCATCAGCGTATCGGCTCATGTAGAGTGTTAATTTAATGCCATTTTTAACACCCGCAAAGAAAGTAAATGTTTTCTGTGGCAGAAAAGCTTAAAAATACAAAGTTATCTTCAAATGACATCAGACAGGCTGATAGATAGCTAGAACTTAGAGATAAAACGATCTCGATCTGGGATCACAATAAAATTTATATCGATTAAGACAATAAGCTTGGGGTATTATTTTTAGATTTGCGCTGCAGCAGTTTTTGGCTGCACGTCAAAGTATACACCCATCAGCAGTAAAGAAAGCTGTGGACGAGTAAAAAACATGAGTGGAACTGGTGAGTAAAGAACTCACATTATCTTCTAAACAGGAAGCTGCTGACAACAGCTGTTGACTCTATATAGAAGGTCCTGTCAGAGAAATCTATAATCGTAGTTGTCACAGGTATTTGTTTTATTTAAATTTTTTTGATCAGTCCCCACACAAGTTAAAAGATAAAACATGTTTGCACAGTAAACCGTTTTTCTATTTTTGTTAACTTATATTCTCAAAGTTTACTGGTTTCTTTAGGCTTCAGTCATTATCAGGAAACTCTTCAAACTTGCAGATTATATATTGTGATCATATTTTTTTACCATATATATTGCATTGTGGAGAAGAAAGATACAGATTCTCTCTTTGATGCAGACTGCGGCAATTACTCACAGTGACAGGGTAGGTCTGCAGAGACTCTCCATCCTCATCATAGGTGTAGGTGCCCAGCAGCTTCCCCCTCTCCTGGCTCTCATCATCCAGACCCTGAAAACCAAATCACAGCTCGGTATTAAACAGAGACTAAACATCCAAACAGCATCTTTCTGACAGGTCGGTGGTGGGGACTCTCTCTTACATAGACACTGAAGTCTCGGGGGGCACTGAGCAGAGTCCCGCTGGGCGCCAGGGCTTTGGGGATGTGCTCCAGGGAGAAGGCGGTGGGGAGGATCCTCATAGAGAGTCGGATCACCAGGAAGCCTGTTGAGCCTCTGAAGGCCCAGCAGTTTCCTGGATGGATGTCCGGCTGCAGGAAGAGCAGGTCAGAGAGGATGGGTTGCTGCTGCTGCCACCTATCCCCATTCCTGTATGTACATTATTTCTGCCCTGTCCTGATTTTGGTCACACCAAAGGGGTTTAATTTTACCTGGCAGATTTTGGTGTGAATGCACCGTTGTAGGATTTGTTTGGGCAGATCTGGACACAGCAATCGGACTCAAGCATGAAACCATTGAGAGCAGTGGTGGCAGCTAGTGGGCCAAACTCAGCCCTTGAAAAATTTCTTAGTTCGCGTCAAAATGTTTGCAGAGTTTTTCACAAATCTACTGCAGGTAAATAAACATGCAAAAAATATGATCAACGACTTGTGTCTCAAACATAGGTAATAGAGTCAACGAAGGGCTGTGCGATAAGACAAAAATCTCATATCCCGATAACAATATATATTGTCCTTGCTACAGAGGTTGTCCCGTGTTTAGGAACGAGCTCCTGGATTCCTCTTGGCTGATCCAAATAAGTCATCAGTTAGTGTTTATTGTTATTATCAGAGGATAACAAATTTTTATTGTGTGTGTTCTTCTGGTATATCACCAACGATACAATATCACCCATCCCTAATATGAGTGTATGTATACTTGTGTATATGAGCAGTTTTTTGCTGAATAAGTTTTACAGTAACTTTATTACTCGTACAGCAGAAGATGCCGAGTTCACATGGACTTTTAAGGCACTAAACATAACAAGACCAAAGAAAATGAGCGTAACATAATGAGAGTGAAAGAAAACACCACTCTATGTCAAACCAAATACCTCACAAGAATGGGACTGGTAGGAAAATGCAGCAACTATTTGACCCCCCCCCCCCCCCCCGTCTGACAGAAGTTTTGTGTTGATGTGACAGGTGTGTTACCTGGATTACAGCTCGAGGAGACTGAGAGAAATACCAGAGAGGAACTCCGAACAGACTGAGGAGAGCCGCCTTCGTCTCGTACGTCTGTGAGCAGCGAGTGCTCAGGATGCTGCCCCCTGCAGGACGAGCACAGACAAACACCAGTCATTTGAGTCTAAACATGGGGTTTAATGGGAGAGTTAATTCCTGACCTCCAGACTCCAGGGCGTAGTCGGCCAGGCCGGTTCGGTCCTGAGAAAAGAGTTGCAGGGCGTTCTTCACGATCACATGGACATCCTGGAGGAGATGAGTGAGTTGAGAGAAGATGACATGGTTACTGAGCCTTAAAGTTCAGATCTGACCACACCCAGGTTTGTTGCTTGCTGGCTCAGGGGCAAGTCTGAGGGAGTTTAATTTTTGCCACAGCTGCGGCAAAAGCTCTAGCCGTGCTCGGTTTGCTGTCTTTATGCTAAGCTAAGCTAACCAGCTGCTGGCTGACTGACAGGTGAGTCTGGGAACAAACTCTCCTACCACCACTTACTCAGCTCCTACAGACTCCCAATGGCAAAATAAACATCAGAATACCGGACGCCCCCCCCTCACCTCCTCCGTTACGGTGGCACCAGCAGCCTTAGCGGTTTGCAGGACGGCTTCTCGGACCACCTCCTCGCTGTGGCGTTGCTCCAGCTGCAGGCTGATGTTCTGCAGGATGCTGAGTTCCAGAGAGGCCAGCGCCGCCTGCAGGTCACTCCCGCTGACGTACCGCTGGGACAACCACTGGAGGAGTGACTCTGAGAGGGTGTCTGAGTCTCCCCCGCCCCCCACCATTAGCTGGTTCCCATAGATGAGAGCCCAAACCTCCTCACGGACCTGAGTGGAGACCTGCACTGAAATCTGACAGAAAAAAGATGGACAGTCACAGTTTAGAAAGGGAAAGCTAACAAAGTAACGAGGCTTGTTAGATCTTAGGTCTTCTCTCTCACCGTCTGCTGGATTCCTTCGAGTCTTCGGCAGCCATCCTGAAACCCAGACAGACCCTTAACGTCGCGCCTCACGTCCTCCAGAGCCGCCTCTAACCTTGTCACCTCTGCCAACAAAGCATTGTGGGACTGACGGTCCACACCAACACTGAAGGAGGTCAGTGGAAAAAAAAAGCTCTAAATACCAGCACATTGCATTAATTCACGTGTAGAGGTTTAATGTTCCTGTGTAGTTTACCTGACAGCAGCTGGAAGTGTTGCAGGTGAAGGTGAGGATGTTGTAGCTGCTTCTTGTCTCCACTGCACCTCCTGAAGTTTCAGAAACAAAAAATACTTTTTTGGACAAAAACAATCTCCCTGTGTCCATTTAGTAACTGTTGTTATTGATTCTTTAACTGTCCCATAAAAATCTGAACTGTTACAGAAATTATATTTCTAATCCTGTGGATGTGTTTTACCTCTGTTTTGGCAGCCAGTGCCTGCAGCTGCAGCTCCAGCTGATCCAGACGAGACGTTTGACTCTGCTGCAGCAACAAATCCTGCTGTCGAATCTACAGACACAGGAACATGACGTTTGTTTGTTGGTAGAGGCATTTAACCACATAACTCTGGTTTTTGTTAAAATTCCCCTAATAATCAACAACTCCTTTTACACTCAACATAACTAGATTTACATATTTGTATTTTGCGTTTTCCTCACAATTAGTACCAGCTCTTTTAGTCTAGTTCACTCACAAAGATGGGACAGATGGATAACCTAGAAACATAACTGCTTTATCCTCCAGTTAATCATCTCATGACCCCTCAGATCCATTTTGTAATATTTCTAATATCCCCCATCTCCACGTCCTGATGAGTCCAGTATCTGACCTGTTCCCTCTGCTGTCTCTCCTCATCCAGTCTCCTCCTGAGCTGGGTCAACTGCTGGTCCAGCAGGCCGCTCAGCCAGGGCTCCACGCCCTCCTCCCTGCTCTGAGCAGAGGCCTCCTGCTGCTGCCGCCGGAGGTCAGTGTACAGTTTGAGAGCCTCCCTGTGTCTCTGCTCTGCCTGCTGTCCTCTGGCCTCCACACGCTCCCACAGTGCCGTCAGACTCTGCTCCAGACCTACGAGCCGGGATGACTCTTTCCCCGCAGACTCCTCCTGTGAAACAATGAGAACTTTGAACAACTCAAATATGTACGGCTGTGAGTGAGTAATTTAAAGAACTAATCTGTGTCAGTACCACCTCCTCCTCCGCTGTCGGTGCTTGAGCTGGAGGAGGTTGACTGTAGAGTGGCTCCACGTAGGGCTGCACCTCGCTCGACTCCTCGACAGTGCCCTCTGCTGACTCGCTCGGGAAGGACACATAGCTGTGGCTGGACGACGAATCATGGACATCAGAGACCGCTGTCCTTGTCCACTCTGTGATGTTTATGGCTGGAAAGACAGACTGTAGACCAGCTGGACCAAACCAACACAGGCCTGAAGGGGAGCGAACGAAAACCAATGATTGACCTTTGTTTTGCCTGCAGTCTAATCAAAGCCTCAAAGAATTATCTGATTCTATTGATTTTTCTGTTGATTGATTAATTGTTTTAGCTCTAATCAAGATATAAAAATGTGCAGAAACTCACTGAACAGGAGGAGCAACAGAGGGAGGAGAACCACAAGGAGCTGGAGAGAGAACCTGCAGGAGGAACACGACTGATTAACGCACAACTGCATCAATCACTTGGTAGTGTCGATGAACGTGTCACATGGTTGTAACACCATGTAATGTGGTAACAGGACATGAACAAGCAAAACTTGCCGAGTCAGGGGGAAGCTGGTGGTCATGTGATGCCATCGTCTGCTCAGCTGTCTCAACGCCTCACCTGCTGTTTTATCTAAACACACACAAGTTCAGGTTCAGCAGCATATTAGAGAATCAGATGATGAACTGAAGCCTTTCACCAGCTGAGCAGGAGAGAGGAAATAAGACGTCAGATAAATGAAGCATTGCTGAAGTTAGACTCAAGCAGTCAAGACACAAAGGACAATTTCAGAAAATGATAGAATTACAGCCCTTTGAGATAAGAGGAGACCACTTACTAATACTAAATCACTGCCTTGTGCATCTTGTGCTTATTCAAATTATTCAATGTCAAATGCAAATCCACTGCAAAGCTGAGCACAAGAGCAGAAAAGAGGGACAACAAAGAAGAGGAAGAGTAGAGGGATTTCAGACGTCTACACTCATCTGATCAATCCACAAACCTTTAATGATGCAGCAAAGAAAGAAAAGGAAAAGTTAAACCCCCATGAAGCTCTGACACACACAAACATGCTGCCTGTCAGAGAAGGAAAAGCAGAAGAACCAATCACACAAATTCAATAAATAAACAGTGATGTGGCATTAACCTGCAGAGCGCCCGGCACTCCGTGAAGCAAAATATGCTTTCTTGGTCAAAGGCCAGAGAGCCGAGGCTGCAGCCTGAGACAGCTGAAAGAGACACGAAGCTGGGGAAGCAAAAAGGCATCAGACTAGAAAAGGATATCCAAGGTACTACAGCAGAATTGGTTGGTTGAGACCTGGGAATCTGGATGGATTTTAAGACCTCTTTTAAGACGCCTTCCCAAAACCTCAGAAGTGTTGTCGATAAACACTGATCAACCACAACATTAAAACCACCTCCCTAATATTGTGTAAGTCATGGACAAGGACCTCTGAGGGAGTCCTGTGGATCCTTTGGGTCCAGGCTTAGCAGGTGGGGGCCTCCATGGATCTGGCTTGTTGCGGATCATCCCACAAATGCTGGATCAGATTTGGATGTGGAGGAGTTTGGAGGCCAGGTCAACACCTTGGGCTCTTTGTCGTGTTCCTGAATGTTTAAGTGGGTGGTACGAGTCAAAGTAACATCCAGATGAATGAAGGATCTGAGGTTTTCCAGCAGAACACTGTACCCACCTGTCAGAGGTTTAATGTTGGGGCTGATCAGTGTAGTCGGAGCTTAAACTGTCTTTATTATTGGAATATAAGTGTAGATATTATACAATCATGCTTGGAGGTGGGAGAAAGACTCGTTTACATGCTTCATCTCTTGATGCCCAAACACACCTCATCTTAAATAAGATTTAGTCTAAAAAGAATCTAGAAATGGGAATAATTATACACTTTGCGTGAGTATCTCTGCACACAGGACAACATCTGGAGCTCAAATATAAAGAAAAGCTTGATATTCAGAGAGCGTTCAACACCTTTCATGTATGTTGCCTCTTTGACTTCGCTCTACAAGTTCTTTTAAGCCGTCTTTGTAGCTGCTACTGAGCAGCAGGAACAGACAGTATGAGCATCTCTGAGCTGCTGATTAAATCTATGACATTTTCTTTCATAGTTAAAGTAAGCTTTAAAAACCGGGGGCAGCTTTCAGCCCAAACTTGAACCTGTAAAAACAGTAGCGCTCCACATCAGCCCCAGTGCACAGGAAGCCAGTGAGGACCATGACGATGAAGATGAAGAGACAGCGTTCATCTCTGGGTGTTGTTTCTCCTTATAGTCGTCACCTGTTGGCGTCAGCAGTGCAGGAGTGTGTTTAACTGACAGACACACAACAGAAAGCAGGAAAAGATTGACTGAAAGGTGGAGAAACAGTCAGAGGGCAACTCCAGCTGTAGCTGTAAGTAACATTATCTACTTTTAAAAAAGGAGTAGTGAAAGAAAATACCAGAGAGGTTTCATTTGACTGGGAAAATGATCATACAGAGATAGAAGATTCCTGTAGTTGCGAGGTAGAGCACTGCAGAGTTTTCAAATCAGTCACCTTTAAAACATAAATCTGGTGGTATTTTATACCGTTCTTATTACAACAAATCCAATGTGCAGAGCCAAACCAACCAAGTGTTAGTCTGTCATGAGGCAAGGCATCCTGAGCAATCACATGCATGGACGGACACATTCCTGGTGGATTATTAAACGTGGGTCCACAATATTTCTACCTTTTGATCTTCATGGCAAAATATAAACCTGCCCCCACCCTGATAATGACAAAACAAATTTCAGCTTTTCCTTGACCTCAATGGAAAACGTCATGAAGTGGGGAATTCATAAAGATTTAGGAAAAGACGATAGGACAGCATTATTTCCTTTTGTTTTCTGGTGGTAAAGGAAGGTGCAGTGTATCCTTTGCTAAAGGACATAAGAAATGAAGCAGTGAAACTCCTTTCCTAAGCATTTGCCTCACAGTAATTTATTATCCGTATGTACGGTGGCCCTGAGGTGCAAAACACCACCAGATAAGACACATCAACCAATGTCAACGTCGTCGTGTTTGATTTCAGGGACACACACACACACACAGGTGTTTAAAAGTATGAATCTGTTACTCAAACTGGATTTTCCAGGCTGCATTTCACTGTATCACTGGTCAAAGTAGAAAAAAAGTAGAGTAAAAGTAGAAAACCAAAATAAAGAGAAAAACCTGTGTGTGTGTGTTTTTTCTGTAATAACTCACACAGAGATCCGTTGGGATGAAGCTCCTTCTGGTTCGTGGCCGACTCCTTCAGGCTCATGACTCCACAGTGACCAGATCGAGCTGCAAAAGAGAGGAAATGGAATCAGGACTCACCAGGGTCCACATCTGTCCTCTGTGCTGGTCCTCGGCTCAGAGACAGAGATTTGCATTTTGCCAAGGTAACAGGCAAAGTGGGGGGGGTGCAGCCCATTTGTTTGGGAGGGAAACGCAGCAGGTGACAAGTACGAGGTCATGAAAACAAAAACAACACTTGAACAATACAAGACTCAAATCTGCGTTTAAACAAGTAAAAAAATGAATTTCCCTGGTTCACAGTATCATGGAAGACTTTGAGAACAGCAAACAGGAAACCAGGATGTAAATAAAAGACACACTCTGCCATGGCTTGTTCATTTGTTTATTTAAGCTTCAGTCAGTTCTTCTTTAAATATTCTGTTTTCTTTTTTCCTCAGTCTGTTAAGAGATACCATTGGTTGTTACAGGGGCTGAAGCGGCAAGGTGGTTCTAGGGGTCCAATGGGTAGTTGGGATTAGGGCCCTCTAGGTGGTTGTAGGTGTTCTAATGGTGTACTAATGGTCAGTGGGATATTCCTAGTCTTCCTCTGGATAATCTAGGGAGTTGTAATGATCACAGAGGGAGTTCTAGAGGTCATTTGGGGGGTTCTAGGGATCCTTTATGAATATCTAGGTGTCACAGGAGAGGTTCATGGGTGGTTTGTTGGCCCTCCAGGTGGTTCTAGCTGTTCTTTAGTACAATTTCATGCAGTTTCTTTAAGAACAACACCAATGGTCACTAGGATATTTGTGTCCCAGTCGATAATCTAGTAGATTTTAATGGTCACAGAGGGAGCTCTAGAAGTGTTTTTTTTTGGGGGGGGGGGGGGTATTGGGATCCTTTATAAATGTCTAGCGGTCTCTCGGGAGGTTCTGGGGTTTCTGTGGGTAGTTCTCGTGTTTTAAGACGTTCTAGGAGTCCTCTGTGTGGGTCTAGCAGTCCTTAGTGGTCATTTAGTGGTCACTGAGTTCTGGAGGGTTTTTTGGGAGTTTCCATGGGTCATTTCATTGGTTATAATGTCTTATAGGAGGTGAAATTCTAGGTGTCCTTTTTGTAGGCTTCCTCTAGTTAGTTTCAGTGGTTATGTGGAAGTTCTGGAGTTTTTGAAGGTTCTAGTGGGCCACTAAAGAAGGTACTGGGGGTCATTTATAATGATAAAGAGATCACAGAGGTTCTCGTGGGTACTGAAAGGGTTCTGGAGGTTTTTTTATGAGGTTCTGATGGTCAGCAAAGAAGCTCTAGGGGTCCTGCTGGTGGCCCTAGTGGTGACTGAGGAGGGTGTAGTGGTCATCAAGGTTTTAAGGTCTTAAGAGGTTCTAGTGGGGCTTAAGGAGGCTCTAATGTGACTGAGTGTAAGAACTGGTTCTACTTTGTGTCACTCCTCTGTACATTATTTAGGGAAAATAAAGGGGGTTCCTGGGGTCCTACAGGTAGTTCTTGTGATACCTGACATTTTAGGAACTTGGAGGATCTATGACGAGGAGTTCTGAAGCTGTTCTGGAGGCTGGTGGTCAAACCACACCTCATTTACAGGCTTTATGATGGACGTTGCCGTCATGTGTATGTAATTCCTACAAAGTACAGGAGCTCTTTTTAGGTAGGAGGAGACTGATGGAAGAAAAATAAACAGAGTTTGTCAAAAGTCCACACTGATCCGCTATGGAAGATAAAGTTATGTTATGATGAAGAAAAGGTGAGCGTAACACCGCGTGGTTCCAACAGCACATGCAGGTGAACACCAGGTAAAGTCCATATGGAAAGAAAGAGTCCTTGTTAAAGTGTAGTCACAGCGTCCTGAATCCCCAACATAACAAACTCTGTAGAGAAAGCAAAAGATGCTGCAAAAACATAATCAGTTTCTGACACCAGCAACTGGAAAAAAACGTGGACAGGTAAATCCCCACACCTGCTAGAAACAGACTCTACCTCCATGTCTGTTGTCAGCGTTTAAGCTGCCCTCTGCGGCATTTGAGGCCTGCCCCCGACACACCTGCCAGGTGTGTGTCAGTGCAGAGACACAGCAGGCTGCAGCTCTCCTGACACACAGCACTGACGAATCCAGGCACAGCTGCAGTACATCTGAAAGAATCAAACCACATCAGGAAAAATATGTACATCTGTGCATCAGCTACAGCCCAGGGAGACACCTCAGGTCTGTGATTTCACCTGCGGTTTGATTCACAGCTGTGACAGACAGGAAGTGGTGATTTACATATGCAGATTTATACAAAATATGTCGGCAGGGCCACAGGGAGCAGAAAAAAGCTGTTAGTCGATGGCATAAATTCAGGAAACAAAACACACGAGTCCTTAATGAAAGTGAAAGTGAGAAGAAACAACAGGGCAGGAAGTTAACGTCAAGAAGTCACAGTCAATACTACTGCAACTTTTTTTTATAAAAAGGTAAAATGTGACACAACATACCATTATAAATATTTCCACTGAAAGCTGTCACACTATGACTTTTCAAATGAAATATTTGTTGGAACGACACCTTTAAGTACCTGCCCAGGTGACTCACAGCACAGACAAACCCTCCACCTGCGTCTAAACTAAAGCACTCCAGTGTCCGCCTGTATTCACTATGTGTTGGTGCAGAGAGCGGTGTGATCGGTCAGTCCGGTCCTCTACCTGTCAGATCATGGTGTTTCTGCAGCAGCAGGTGATGGTAAAGCAAAGTTAACAGGGAGATTACACAGGCTGCTGCCCTCACACCTGCATCCCACACGGACACCAGCACACCTGCTGAAAAAAGGTACGTTAACGACCAACAATTGATCGGCTGATCTGAGTCCAGATCCTGTAACTTTAGCTTCAAGCGAAGGGACTGGCTGGGGGGCCTGAGGATCACGACGAGGAGTTCAGAGTGTTGCTCTGGACTCTGATCCACATCAGCTCCACCTCACACCTTACAGGACTTGAAAGAGCTGATGCTAACATCTTGTTGCCTGATGCCACAGGACACCTTCCGTCTGAAGAGTCTGGGTCTCAGCAGGTTGGAGCGGTTTTGGCGGGACGTATGTTTGGCTGGTGGTCATAATGTTTTGGCTCATCACATCAGCTCTCGCTCTGATCAGAGACTAAAAACCTCCATGAAAATGGAAAATAAACCGTGCACTCCAGCCCTGACTCGCTGCTGTCTCACCTGTCCTGCTCTTGCGGCTCCGGTCTCGGCAGTAGATGGTAGACGTTTCCTGTTCCCTGTGGTCCGAGGGTCCCGGCACCGTCAACGGGGAGGAGGAGGAGGTGGTGTATTTGGAGGAGGAGCAGTACATGGTGGCGGACTCCTTCCTGTCTGAGTGCAGCTCACAGTCTTTACAGTAAACCCTGCTGAGCGTTTGGACCGGGTGTTTGTCACAGCGGCTGTCTGAACCAATCAGAGTGTTGTCCTCCAGAACGGTGCTCTGCTCCGCTATGATGGTGCTTTCTGTAACGAAGGCAAGAACACCATGCGATCAAACGGCTGATAATTTAAATCATTAATTGATGATGAAGAATAATTTTCTGTCAAATGAGGCAAATCTGGACCATTCTCTGGTTCCAGCTTGATACCTTGTTCACTGTTAATAAACACATTGCTTTGCCCCCCTGGGGGGGGTGAGCGTGGTCTACAACAACGTCTAGGTTAGTGGTACGTGTCAAAGTAACATCCAGATGAATGAGTAGATCTCATCTGAAAACTACAGTTACTGACCTTTAGGGTCAATGTCATGGTCCAAACCTGAAACAACAAGAGGAGCAGCAGCGTTAATCAGACAAATCTCAAAACAAAAAACAAACAACTCCTCTGTATGAAGATTTCGAGGAGTTATAGACACGTTTTTACCCCAGAAAGTGTCGACCAGCGTCGACTCCTGGATGGAGGACTCGTCGAGCAGGGAGGAGAGCAGGGAGGCGTCGGAGGCCACGCTGTGGAGGCTGCTGTTGAGGAGCGACGGGCCGGCTGGTTTACGAGGAGTTTGGACGAGGAGAGACTCTGAGCAGGAGGCGGAGTGCTGCTGAGAACGACGAGACTTCAGAGACCTGCAGGAAGATGTAACAGAAGGCAGGGAGAAGGAGGAGGAGGAGGAGGTGTGAGTAAAGACAGGATGAGGAGGAAGAGGAAGCAGGAGGAAGAAGCAGGGAAGGAGGAGAAGAGGAACATTATTCAGGGAGGATGAGCAGGAGAAGCCGACGAAGTGAAGGTGTCTTCAGTGTAGAAGCAAGAGCGCAGCACTGACCTGGTGCTCCTCCAGCTGCCTCCTCCCACACTGAAGGAGGCGCTGCTGCGCGGCAGACTGCGGTCCAACAGGCCATCATCGAGCCTCAGGCTGCGTCTGGACATGATCCTGGTCTGGAGGAAGGAGACGACCTGTTGCTCCTTCTCTGAATCTGATGCTGATGAGGAGTAGCTGGAGCTGAGGAGGAGGAGGAGGAGGAGGAGGCCATGTGTGAAAATTTTTTAATACTGCACTCCTTATAGATGCACTTTATACAAAATAAAACTATATATATATATATATATATATATATATATATTATCTATATATCTTTTTTACAGTAAAACTGAATGAAGGGACAAAAAGGGCTGAACGTCATATCATTCAATTATCAGTTTATTATGAGTTCTTCACAGCTGTGTGTAATAACTAACTCCAGCCCACCAGGTGGCAGTAATGCACATCTGAGCCTGTTGACCACCAGGCTACACCAATAAAACACAGAAGGAGAAGAAGACAACGACAACGACGAAGAAGAAGACGAAGAAGACGAAGAAGAAGAAGAAGAAGAGAGTGAAGCAGCTCCACAATCAACAGGACAAACAGTTCACATAAAATCAAATGGTTTACTCTCTGGAGCTAGAAATCGACTCCAGCACAGACCTTATTTCAGACATTTGACCAAAAACCCATTTACTCTGGGACGAGGAAACAGGAAGAGCTAACATGCTAACATGCTAACTTACTTCCTGGTTTTAGTCCTGCAGCTCTGTACACTTCACACCTGACTGTGTCAGATAATGTTTGAACCCTATAAGAATAATCTGGAAAATACAGGACCTGTTCTTAGCAGCACAGACTCTTCAACACACCGCTCTGCAAAACAAATCCCTCTGACCTGATCAGACACACACAGCCAACATGACCTACATACACACACAGGACTAACACCACAGAAGAAGAAGCAGCAGTCTGAGGTGAATATACACACAGGTCAGTCCAGCCCCAGCTCTGCAGATCCTCGTCCTCGTCACGCATCACAGGAAACAGATGACACACATCGCTACCACACACACACACACACACACACACACACACACAGTATAAACACACACACAGAGTATCGCAGCAGCAGCACGGTTCAAGTTCACCTTACACCTGCTCAGACTGCACTTCCTGTTTGAGCTGTGGGTCAGTGAGCTGCTTAGACCCCGCCCACACACACACACACACACACACACAGGTGTGTTTGACACCTTTATATTTATCATGTTTTCTTCATTTACAGACGTCCGACATGCACTTGAATCAATGTAAAATGTTTAACGTCTCTCTCATGTATTTCATTGCTAAGAAAATACGACAAAGAGAGATTTTTTTAAAACTGTCACTGGGCAACAACTGTGGCAAATAAGGTTTGGTAGCGCCACCTGCAGCCATGAAGACATTAAACACACCCTGTGTAAATGAGGCCTGATTCACACAGATATAAAAACATAATAAACTTAATTTTCAAAGAAAGAAACAACAAATATAACGTTTGGACATGAGAGTACCAGTTCATTTGTATTTTTATATTTACTTGTCTTTGTTTCTTTTTGTTCTTTTATTTATTTAGGATTGTTTGGTGTGTGGTCGACATGATTGTTTTTTGTACATTTGGTCTTTTTATGTGTGATAAAGTTTGTAAATAAAACAGAAACAGAATATGTAACTCTGAGCTGCAACAAATAATTATTTCCATTATTTTTTATTTCTTTTAATCTTCACACGTCTCGTTTCGTCCAAAATATTAATATAGTTTATAAATTACAGAAAACAGAAAATACTCAAAGGAGGAGCTGGAACCTTCAAATATTAGGCTTTTTAAGATGACAAGAAGAAGTGGTTTATTATTATAGGAGCTGCTGATTAATTTCCTGCCAACTGATGAATAAATTAACCGTTTCAGCTCGAACTTTGAGGAACGAGAAACAAGCTTCTCCTCAGTCTGAAACTTTTCTGATCCAGCCTCGAACTATGAGCTTTACCTGGATCAATACTCAAACCCAGGTCAGATCCTGATCCACAGCAGCTGCAGTGTGAGACAAATCATGATCAATTTTGATTATCAGCTGTCTAAAAATATCAGTAATTGCCTTAAGAGGCATATGAGGGACACACCTGAGGATCCAGGCGAGGAGGCAGGTGAGACAGTTTAACACACAAAACCAGACGAACACAAGCAGGAAGTGAACTTACCACCAGCTGCAGGAGAACGCTGGTGTTTCACCTCCTCCACAGGTGGAGCAGATCACCTGGACAGACTCTCCCTCTCCGTCTGACCGGCCTCTGTAAGCCTCTCTGTGGAGATTACCCAGCAGCCCCGAGGCTTGAGCCAATTATAGACCCTCTGCAGAGCTGTCGGTCACCTGCTGGGGGCGCCTTCCACCAGCACAAGACCTCAGACTGCTGCTGTCCTGCAGAGAGGTCAGAGACAGGTGAGGTGATTCCTCAATATCCCACTGTAGTCTCCCTCACCTTTATTTCCTCACTAACGTCATCCTCTGACCTCAATAACCAATAGAATAATAATTAAACTTTATATGGAACAAGTGGTTTTTCCCTGGGTTTTGCTTCTCAGGTGACACAGGGGTTGTTGGGGCTGAAATAAACAGATGTAGTCGTTTTCATTTCCATTGTTTGTGTGTGGACACGTGTAGCCACCCTTTTAACTACACTGTTAAACGGCCTGTCAGCTTCCAGCCAATCAGCGCGAAGCTCAGGCGGGTGACGTCCCAGGTGGACCAATGAAAATAAGTGGTGGGCGCGGCCCCGCGAAAAAACGAACAACGAACGGTTGGCTTGCTAGCGTTAGCATTAGCTCTCAGACCGTCAACAACAAAGACAGAAACACAGAAACAAACCACTCACCCGCGGCAGCTCTACCAACGAGCCGCTCTCTCTCACTCCCAGCCGGGGGTAAACCTCTAACTGCCGCCGGCTGCTACAGAAGCTCGTATTAACCAAAGTTTCCGGTCTGTTTTACACTTAAAAAGCCGCCGGTTGGCGCTGTTATAATAACATCTAACTCGTGTCACTAACGACTGATATTTTAAAAGAAATAAATCCTCCAAACGTCAACTGACAAACTGACAACAAACCGAACAGCGAGGTCGCTTCGTGTTTCCATTAAAGCGGCGCAGGTTTTTATAGAGACGGCGGTGATTATCGCCCCCGTGTGGCGGGAGAAGTGAATGAACGGAAACAAAGATGACATGTCTTGGTGATGGATCACACCTTATCATCATACATGAGTCATGGGTGTCAGTTTTTGTCAGCCCTTTGTTTCGTTTGTATTTCTTTTGATTTATTAATGCAGTTCATTTGGAAACTGTTACACCAAACACCAGTTATCGTGTTTCCCAGAAGTAAGAACCAAGTTGGGCCAAAAATGACTCAGAAATTACACTTAATCCTTCTTTAACGAGCTGAAAAGGTCTCGTAAAACTAAAAGTAAATACAGGATTAATATTAACACGGTCAGATCATCTGTGAACGTGTTACTGTGTTAAATTTGCTCGTTTTGTTTGTTTATCGGTAAAAAGTCAACGTCGGACGAAGACGGAAGTGAGTGGCGGGGAGGCATCTCATAACAAAAGCCAAAGCTGTCGTGAACCGGAAGTAGAACCGTTGACGGGGTCGCTTCATGTGCCAACAACGTGCTTGTAGAGAAAACAGGTCAGAGTTTTTATTTTTCACGTTTATTCTTCTCTGAGTTTTGTCCAAGTGTCCAACGCGTTTAATATCTCTAGGTTCACGTGAAGCTGACATTTATTTTATTGTCCCCGGGGATGTTTTAGAATTTAGTTGAAGAAGCTAACATTCATTAAGCTAACTAGTTTCACGAGTTAATCTAAAATGAACTAGTTGTGCCCGTTGGTACAGTTAAAGTAAAGTGTTCTCTGACTCCGGTTACTACACTGGATTACAGTCAGAATACAGGAGACGAGTCTTGACCGTTATCTGGCTAATTTTATACCCTGGAACGAATTTAAGCGCGAAACTCCCCTGAAAAACTGCAGATTTAATGTTTCCTCGTGTATTAGAAACAAAACGCTCCACGCAAAAGTTGTATTGAGACTTTTTTTTTAAATTAATAAAGAGATCCTCTTTTAAATTCGGCGGTAATATATTTCAGCAAGAAGTTGCTCATCTATGCTTGTTGAGTCTTTTAAAATCTATACACCGCACGGTTTATGAGTTGTTGTTATGGTGGGAACAGCAGTAAAGACTTGACAACTTTACCGGGAAACTAATGAGTTATTCACACACCTCAAAGTGAGATTAAGTTATATATTACATATTAGTATTAGTAGTACTCCGTTATTCCAGTGGGAGCAAGTTTTCAGACGAATCTTAAAACTGTACTTTATCTAATGGAGTTTGGTTTGATGATTTCGGTGAAAAGTTTGGGTCTTTAACTCTGAAGTGATTTTATTAGTTTTTTTTTTTTATTTTGTTGATCAATTGAACAAGTTGTGTTTATATTAAATCATTTTCTTTCTAATAGACAAATTGAGAAAAATGAAACACATTAAATCAAACAACGTCCCTTTCTACTCATCAGAATTTTAATTTTGATAATAATTATTAATCTTCTGATGAATTTCTTTTCTTCCTCTTTAAATCATGTTAAAAAAAAACGCTGTAATCACACCTGGATGAGGGGAAACGGACACACAACTGTAGAGGAAGGGAGAGTAACGTTGTTGTGTGATGTTTGTGTCCATCAGATTAACGCCGTCATGACGTCGTTGGCTCACCAGCTGAAGAGGCTCGCTCTGCCTCAGAGCGACCCGAACCTGCTGACTCGCAGAGAGGTCGCCTCGCTGCTGTTCGACCCCAAAGATGCTGCGACCATGGACAGAAGCACCTTCTACGCCCTCGGTGAGTCTCCTCCACCAGATCCTGGTTTTTGTCGCTCTCAGCCCACGCGCCAAACTCCACTGGCAAAACTGCAGATTTAATGTTTCCCTGTTCATTAGAAAGAGTATGCGCCACACTAAGGTGCTGTTGAGGGTTTTTGTAAATAAAGAAGATCTGCTTTTCAATTCGGCAGTAATATATTTCAGCTGTAAGTTACTTAACTCTCCTTGCGTCGTCTTTCAGGCTGCACAGGGCTGGAGGAGCTGCTGGGAATCGAACCGGCGTTCCTGGAGTTCCAGGACACTCTGTTCAGTCGGGCCTCGCTGACCCTGGAGCGCAGCGTCCAGTCCAAAGAGGTCAACGAGAAGCTGGACGCCGGCATCTCGCTCTTCCTCACCCGCCTCTCCCCGTACTTCCTCCTCAAACCGGCTCACAAGTGCATCGAGTGGCTGCTTCACCGGTACGACGTTTAGTTCGACCACATGATCAAACAAGATTCAATTTATGATCACATATGACAAAGAAAAGCAGCAGATCTGATTCCTTTAGAGAATATTTGGCAGTTTATTTTTCTGTCAATCAACTAATCAGTTAACTGATTAATAATTTCTGCTTGAATCATGGAGAAACATTTTAGAAACAAGTCTTGGTATCAAACATGAGAACATGCGATCACAGATCCAAACGTGTCCAAAAGATGTTAATAAAGTATTGGAAACATTTTAGTTAAATGGTGTAAAAATGTCTGAAATATCTTGATAAAATATCAGAAAAATATTAGTTACATATCATGAAAAGTTCTGAAAAATACTTTTAAGATGCTGGAAAATTTTCATTTAAATGATGTCAAAAAAACTGAAAAATGTGAATAAAACATCAAAATAATTTTAGTTAATTGACGTAAAACAGGAAAATAAATAAATAAATGATATGAAAATGTTTGATATTTATATTTATAATATATAATATATGAAATATTTCTGAAGTTTCAGACGCTGACATCAGACGACAGGTCACACTCTGATTCTTTAGTCGTTTTATTCAACATTTGCAGATCAGAGATTCTCAGTTGTGATGATTTGCTGCTCGTCTTTGTCGTATCTGATTTATAAATCGTCCGAACTTTAGATTTCGTCTGACGTCGTGTTTTTGTTTCAGTTTCCACGTCCAGCTGTATAATGCCGACAGCCTGCTGGCCTGCGCTCTGCCATACCACGACACCAACGTGTTCGTCAGAGTCCTGCAGCTCCTCAGGATCAAAGACGCCACCAACCGCTGGAACTGGCTGCACGGCCTGCAGGTCGGTCCCTGAACACCTCACCACGCTCGCCACTTACCGCTGTCTCTTTATTTTACCTGTCATTGTGTCTTTATAGAAACCAGGTGTCCCGCTGTCGAGAGGAGCTCTGATCACTCACTGCTACACAGACCTGAGTTTCATGGACTTCATCTGCACCTTGGTCACCAAATCCATCCAGGTAGACTCACCTGGAGGGGGCGGGGTCTTACCTTTAGATGAAGGGAGAGAGAATATGATGTGAATCTTCTTCTGCTCTTTGTTTCCAGGCGTATTCAGGACACTCAGGAAGTTGCTCCCAGCTCAGAGTGATCTTCTCCTTCTACGCCTCCACCATCGTCCCCGCCCTGGACGCGGTGGACAAAGTGTCGGACACCGTCATTTCCAAACTGCTGCCGTACGTCCAGAGGGTGAGTCGGCCGCTCGCCGTCTGTTCACCAGATCACGTTTAACGTCCTGGTTCGAATCTGAAGTTTAAATCCTTTTCTCTCAGACTCAGGGAGGGGGAAGAGGAACAACCAGACAAGAAACCAGAAAATTTGAGATTATCTTAAATTAATCATTTTGATTTTCTACGATAGTAAACTGAACATCTTCAGGTTTTAGACATAAAGGTCAAAGGTCAGAGTTCTCGTTCAGTTCTGACGTCGTCCCGTTTTCCCTCCAGGGTCTGAAGTCGTCGCTGACCGACTACAAAGCCGCCACCTACATGATCGTGTGCCAGCTGGCGGTGAAGGTGGTGATGGAGGCGAGTCTGGTCGACAGCCTCGCCGTGCACATCAGCAAGTCTCTGGTCAAAGAACCGGTTCTGGCCAAAGAGGGTCTGGGCTGCCTCATCGTGCTGCTGCAAAACCAGAAGGACGGAGCCGCTGGACCCAGGTAGGCGGGAAAACTCCACCCTGACGTCTGTACGCAGGTGTGGTCAAGAGGATTTAACTCACCTGCCTGTGTCTTCACCTTCAGAGCTTTCAGCCGCCTCTGCTCGATGCCGGCGCTCGTTCCCACGCTGCAGGCGATGGCGGCGGTCCACGACGTCAGTCCTCTGCTGCGTTACCTGCTGCCTTACCTGGTCCACAGCGTGTTCACCAGGAGTTCAGGTGAGAACTGGAACCAAATGATGCTACAGGAGCCTCACAGGTGAGATCAGAGGTTCACCTGTTGATTTCTGTCTCAGGTGAGGCGCAGACGGACGAGCTCGGCGTGTTGGAGTCCATCCTGAAGTCGGTGCCTCTCACCAAAGGCCTGGACCAGACTGTGGCTCGGTAAACTCACCTGGTCCTCACGCTGAACCATGTGGTCTGAACTGAACTGGTCCTCACCTGTTGTGTTCCTCCTGCAGTTTGCTGTTGGACGAGTATCTGAGCCAGACCGAGCTCTCTGATGAAAACCTGTCCGACCTCGACCGGCATCTGCTGCCTCTGGTTCGACTGTTTGAGTCCAGGTGAGTCTGACTGAGTCTGCCGCGTGTCCACTGTCTTCTTATGGTCGGATAAGATAGAAGTTATTGTCATATTAAATTATGTTCTATCTAGAGTTTCCTCCTAAAACTAAAAAAAGTCTCTGATTCGACTTGGATTCATCTTAAAAATGACCAAACCACAAAACTAAAGCTCTTTTCACACTGAGGGCGACTTCTGTCGTGTCAGTTAACTTCACACGTCAGTTTATTTTTTTGACCTGTTGTTGTTGTTCTGAGTACTTTCACACACAATGTGAAAGTTGCTCGGTGAAAAAGAGATGTTTTTTCAAAAGGAGGTGAATTTTACTGAGCCACAGTTTTTCTAATTGCCAGTTTATTCCCATATGTTCCTGTTAATTCCCATGGAACGTTTCCAAAGCTCCTGTCAGTTTGCAGCCCTCAGACAGACTGTTTTGAACTCTGTGTGTCTTCCTCGGTCAGATACTGTGGAGCTCTGGACGCCGTCCTCTCAGGTCATGTGACCGACCTCAGCAGCTCCGAGCAGAAACATCTGTTCCACCAGTTTCTGTCTCTGTCCATGAGCAGCGGAAAATACCAGGTACACTCTGCACTCTGTTAGAAATTAACTCGGACTCGTTTGGTTCCTGCAGCGTTTGACCATCTGTGTTTCCGTCTGTAGATTCTGGGCGACTCGGACACGTCGCTGCTCCTCAGTCTGAAACACCCACAGCCGTCGGTCCGAGTCTCGGCCGTGGAGCACTTGATGGGCGTCCTCACCTCCGGACAGCCTGGTCCGAGTCCTCACGCCCACGTGTCGTCCCAGCAGCAGCAGAGTCTGGACGAGGCCTTCCTGAAAGACGCCGTCATGGACCGTCTGAGGGACGACGTGGCGGAGGTCGTGGCCGCCGCTCTCAGAGTCCTGGAGGTCAGTGTCGGTCGGAGCGGTGGAGTCGACCGGTTTGAATCAGATGTGTGTGACGGCGTGTGACGCTTGTTCTGTTTGTTTCAGGTGTTGTTTGATATTTTGGACCCTGAAGACACCGTGTCGTGTTTACTGTCGCTGCTGCACAGAGTGGATCTGTCCGACGCTGAGCGCTGGTCAGTGAAGTGAACAGATCTCAGTCAGCATTCTGCTTGTCTTCAGTAGCGATGGTAACTGGTGTGTAAATGATAACTTCATGTACCTACAGTAAATCTGAGCTCTGTGTTGTTTCGCCTCAGGCTGCCGGTGCTGAAGGAGGCGGTGTGTTTACTGTCCGACCCGCGGCTGGGAAAGGGGGACGCTGAGCGGGCTCAGAGAATGGGCTGGAGGCTGCTGCTCTTCCTGGTGATCACCGCCGCCGGGCCGGACTCGGCCCAGCTCGGCCTCGCCTCCTGCATCGCCCGGTCCTCTGTCCTCGCCCAGCACCCCCTCACCTTCAACTGGGCTCAAGGTAGGCGTTTCCTGTGGCTGCTTTTCACAATAAAAGCCTGCTGACGTGTTTTAATTTGTTTGTTGTGTCCTCACAGAGCTGGACGACGTGATGAAGAGGAGCTCTGAACCCGGCTTCGTCGGTTTGGCGAACCAGCGTCTCGTCTCGACGTTGACCAAGAACCTGGCGAACATGGAGCACTTCGCCAAACGAGACGCCGTGAGTTATTTTAAAATAATTTCAGGTTCCAGACCTGACCTGAGATCAGCAGTAGATAACTTCCTGTGTTTTGGTTCTTCAGTTGGAGAAGCTGGCTCTGTTGGTGGAGCAGCAGCAGGGCTCCGGCCTCAGAGAGAGGGCGTCCCGCCTGGTGCTGACCCAGACTCTGCTGCTCGGCCTGGGTGAGCTGACCGAGACCCAGCACCTGCTCACCGCCCAGAGGGTCTACATGGTGCTGGAGGCCCCCCTGCTGGAGGTCGCCAGGGACGCCGACGCCCAGGTACAGAAACCACCAGAAACATCACTTTATATCAGTACCAGACTCCATTGACAAAAACACAGATTTAACTGGGAGCTGCTGGAATACCACTGCCTCCATCTGTTAGTGTGTCTATGTTACTGTGTGACTTTCAGTGGTGGAAGAAGTAATCAGATACTTTACTGAA
>BRZM01000372.1:30227-44248 GCA_033238685.1 Lates japonicus
AAAGTATCTGAATACTTCTTCCACCACTGAAAGTCACACAGTAACATAGACACACTAACAGATGGAGGCAGTGGTATTCCAGCAGCTCCCAGTTAAATCTGTGTTTTTGTCAATGGAGTCTGGTATTGATAAAACGGCTGTTTTTGCTTGAACAAAAAGGATGTTATTTGATATTTTTTTTCAACAGGAAGCTGAGTGTCACATGACCGTCCCCTCCTCCTTCCCTGAGGCTCTGACTCTGTACCTGAGCACGTGTGGGCAGCAGCCAGGTGAACGTCTGGACAGAGAGTACAGCTTCGTTCTGATCTCTCTGCTCAGAGACTTCATCTCGTCTCTCAGGTGTCACGACGCCTCCTTCAAAGGTAAGGAATCCTCCTGGGGGTCTGGAGGTGGTTTTCAGGGATCCGTGTGTCTAATGACGTCTGTCCTGTCAGGTGAGGTGTGGTGGAACCCGGAGAAGATGGACACGAACACCTGCTGTTACCTGGGATTGATCTCCCGCCTCTTCAGCGTCGTCATCAGCGGCGCCGGAGACGGGCCGGCGGCCGGCAGCTTCAGAGAGCTGATGAAGCTCCTCATCCAGGTATGAGATGGACACCTGGAGATCTTTAACCTGTCGTGAAATCTGACAGCTTGAGTTTAACAAACTCTCTCTGTCAGGTCCACCTGTGCGAGCCGGCGATGCTCTTCAGGTTTCTGTGCGTGCTGTGGGGATACGGCAGTAACCACGGCGATCAGCTTGACGTGAAGGTCGGCGCCGTGCTGCAGACTCAGGCCCTGTACGTGGGCCGAGCTCTGCTCAGCGTCCAGCCTGCCGCTGTGCTGAAGGAGCTGGCAGCCGCCGACTCGCCAGGTAAGGAAACTGGAAGTCCTGTCTGCAGCCTCTCGTTCAGGCGACAGTCAAACTGGTCTGAAACAAGGTTTTGTGTTGATAAAATGGAAGAAAACTGTCACTGTGTTTGTGTCTTTGTGCGTCAGTGGTCCCGTCCCTGCTGTGTTGCCTCAGCTCTCCGGTTCGTGAGGTCCGGAGGGCGGCCCTCGGCGCTCTGCAGAGCCTGTCAGGAGCCGACGCTTCTCCCCTCCAGCCAATCACAGAGAGGCTTCTGAGAACCTCAGAGGAGATCGTCGCCGACCCCTCGTACCTGAGCTCGGTGAGAGGGTTTTAACGTTGTGTGTTGTTTATTTGACGAGGACCCTGGACTGTAGGTTCTGACTGTTGCTGTGAACTCTGCAGGCTCTGGGCGTCTTTCATGACGAGTGCTCGTCCAGTAAAGTGAAGACGCAGCAGAAGAAGCTGCAGATGTCGATGCAGCAGCTGCTGCAGACCATCCAGACGCCCTGCTGTCCGTCCTACACCGCCGCCACCCTGCTGAGGGCGCTGAGCAACGTCAACGACCAGGTAAGAGCAGGAACACACCTGTACGGCTAAAACAAAACAAACAGGAAACAACCTCTAACAGCTGTCCTCCCCTCAGTCCGTCCTGTCCGCCCTGCTTCCTGTTCTCGATCGGCTCCTGGAGCAGAGTGGCCCCGACACCCCGACCCTGCTGCGGGCCGAGGTCCAGCTGATGCACCTCGTCCTGGGGAAGTACAACGAGGCATCGGCTCCCCTGCTGGCCCAGGACCAGAACTGTCTGGATCTGTTTGTCAGAGCCCTGAGGACCTCGTACGAGCCGCACCCGAACATCCCCAGCTGCCAGATCGTCGCTCTGGAACAGGTCAGGATTACCTGGACCCAGGGTTAAAAGACAGGGTTAAGGCTGTGTAAATACCAGGATATAAAGGCATAAATCCAGGTTTAAAAGAATGAAACCTGAAAATGTTTTAACGCTTACAGAAAAGCCTAGGATATACTGTTAGAAGAACCTGAAGCAACCAGAGTTAAAACCTGGATTAAAACCTGGGATATTAGGTAATATCAGGAGAGGACGTGAAATGAAGAGATGTTTTTCTGTGTTGACATTTCTTATTAGAGATGTATCTGTAGACTCTTCCTCAGACTTGCTTTCTAATCTCGCTTTCCGTCTCTGACTCGTCTCTTCATCGTCACTCCTCCTCTGCAGATCACAAAGCCGTTCTTCTCGGCCCTCGGAGACGAGAAGGTGCAGCAGAAGCTGCTGTCGGTGATGTTCGACCTGCTGGTGGAGAGCAGGAGTCCTCAGGTGGCCAACACCATCAGCAGCGTCTTCAAAGGGGTGAGGAAAGAGAAATACCTTCATACTGTGGGAAGTGTGACAAGTTTTGATCTGGAAGCTGCAACAGTTCGTCAATTAATTTTGATAACTGAGTCATGGTTTTAGTCGTTTTTTAAGCAAAACGTTCAGAAGCAAATGTTTGTTTGCTTCTGACTCAGGATGCAGGTTCAGGTTTGATTCACACCTTTCTTCTCTTCATCAGATCGCAGTCGACGGTCAGCTGGTGGCCAATGAGCTCGCTCCACCAGAGAAACCCAAAGTCAGTGTGACGGTGCAGCAGACCCGCAGGAGCAAAATGACACAGAGGTGAAGAGTTGACGTCTGTTCATCTATGATTTTACAGACTTACAACGTCTTGCTCTTAGCGTAACGTGATTTTTGGTTAGTGGGCGTTTACACAGTTGCTTTGACTTGGGCCACTTCTGATTGGTGAGCGTTTGTCTGTCATACAGAGACGACAATGGTTAAGAGTCAGGAGCTGGAAAAATAATCGCAGCCTTTGCTGTTTGCTAATGCAATTAGCAAAACGTTCAGTACGAGCTCTGATCCCTCTAATGTGGATTTTCAACCAAAACGAGTGACATCTTGTAATTTCAGCTTCAGGAATAAAGATTTGTTTTCCCTGGTTAGGAAACCTCAGGACAGTGGTGAGGCCGGTCCAGAGGGGGGCGCTGTGCCCTGGCAGAGAGTCACTTTGATCCTGGAGCTGCTGCAGCACAAGAAGAAGCTGAAGAGAGCCCAGATGTTGGTGCCGGTTCTGTTCTCCCTGCTCTCCAGGTACAGCCAGGCGTCAGTGGGAAACGTTTGTTCCCTCAGATGAGTCGAGTCCGGTCTCAGACTGATGTGGTTTCTGTTCTCAGGAGTCTGGAGCCGAGCTCAGGCGATCAAACCAACATGGAGTACACCAAACAGCTGCTGCTCAGCTGTCTGCTCAACGTCTGCCACAAGCTGTCTCCTGATGGAGGACCGGTGCCGCCCGGTAGGTCGGACCACACAACTCAACCTCCTGTTTTCAGGAATTTAACGAATCTGTCACAGCTTCTGTTTCCAGATCTTTCTTTAAATCCAGACTTTCCTCTCTGCTTGTTGTGTGCGTGCAGACGTCCTGGATGAGGATAAGTTCAGTGTGGAGCTTGTGGTTCAGTGCATCAGAGCGTCCGACATGCCGCAGACCCACCACCACGCCCTGCTGCTGCTCGGCTCCGTCGCCTCCATCTTCCCCGTGAGTGCTCCGTTGCCTCCACCCGAGGAGCAGGTTAGAGGAGTTAGAGCTTAAACTGACCTGAGTCTCCTCCTTGTCCTCCTCCAGGAGAAAGTCCTCCACAACATCATGCCCATCTTCACCTTCATGGGAGCGAACATCCTGCGTCTGGACGATGTTTACAGCTTCAGAGTCATCGACCAGACGGTTCAGATGGTCGTACCTGCGCTCATCAAGGTACGTCCTCATCATCACAGCCTGGGGTTTGTTTGGCTTCAGTGTTTTTTCTGAACTCTTCCTCCTCCTCAGGCCCACCAGCTCCCTGACGGTCAGTCCTCGGCTCACGTGCACACCGTGGTGACGAGGATCGTGCACGTGTTCGCAGACGCTCTGCCTCACGTTCCTGACCACCGGCGACTTCCTGTCCTCACCCAGCTGATGACCACGCTGGGCCCCGCCCGCTTCCTCTGGGTCCAATGCTCCTCCTGTTCAAGCTGCACGCGGCACACTCCAGCAGCTCTGTGAGCGAGAAGGTGAGACACCTGTGCTCAGATATAAACGGGAATAAAACTTGTTTCATCTGTAGGTTCAGGTTCCTTCAGTGTTGATGGTTCAGGAGCTGAATCCTCCTCAGAGGTCTCCTCCTCTCTAAAACAAACAGAGCAGCTGATTAAAACCAGTAAAAACAGTTTGATGTTGAAAGTCGATGTTTCTCTGTGAGGATCGTGGACGTAGAGAGCGGCTGTTTGCTCAACTTGTTTCTCTGATCACCTAAGATCCAGACGTCTGACGACTAGAAGACTTCATCTGGTTGAAGATCAGAGTTAGAACTTTAGAAAAAGTGAACAAACAGACAACATAGAGTGAAATAAACCCTCCTGTGCTTGTATTTGTTCAGGATGCAGCTCTGGAGAGAGACGTAGACTTCTGGATTTCTCTGTGCTGTCAGTTCGAGGTGACCGACCAGCTCACCTCGCTTATCAACATCCTCAACTTCCTGCTGCAGCTGCCGGACGACAAAGACGACGGTGAGACGTCAGAAAAACGACTTTCTGTTGACTTAATTAATCAGCAAACCTTTAAAATAAAACTCTCTCTCCTTCTCCGTCCTCTGCAGCTCCGGTGAAACGCTCGGCCGGCCGGCGAGGAGCCAGGAAGAAGGAGGAGGAGGAGGAGGAGAAGGTGGAGGAGCTGATCTTCAGTGTGGAGGCTCACAGCAGCAAAGAGCTGAGACACTTCAAGTTCCTGTCCGTCTCCTTCATGGCTCAGCTGCTCGGCTCGGCCAGCTTCATCGGGAAGGTGGGCGACGGTTTTTATTGGTTTACAAAGAAAGACGTGACAAAGCAGAGAAGGTCTGAACGCAGAGAAGAACAGGAAAACAACAGACTGGAGCTAATGTTTTCAGATTAAATGATGAAATAATAAACTGTTTTTAAAATAACGACTCCACAGTCAAACCACATCAAACCACAGGGTCTGTTTAGTCAAACTTATATATCACATGATCTTTATCAGGACATTTCATTTGTCCCGTTCTTATGAATTTGTAGATTTGTTTTTTTTCTGAGCACATCGAGGACGTTGTCCATGTTGTTCAGATGAAGAGATTATTAACCTGCTAATTATTGAAGTTTTAAACAGCAGGTTGTTTTGGAAAATAAACATTTTACTTGCTAACTAAGCGGCTGACTGTGCTCCAGGTTGCAGACGGCGGCGACGTCCTGGATGAATCTCTGCAGCAGCTGCAGCAGAGGTGAGTTCTGTTCCTGCAGAATAAAAAAAACTAAGGTGAGTTCTCTCAGGTGAAGAAGCAGGTGAACGGTCGGTGTCTGTTTCAGGCTGTTGGAGGAGATCCTGCGCTACATCCACAGCGTGGCTCGCTGCGTGGAGGAGAACGCCGACAAGCCCACCGCCAAGTTCTGGAGAGTTCTGCTCAACAAAACCTACGATGTTCTGGATAAGGTTTGATCAGTTTAAATATAGTTTGAAGATTAGACACGGTGTCAAACACATTCTTACCTCAGTCTTACCTGTTGCCCAGGTGAACGCCTTGTTGCCCACGGATACCTTCATCACAGTGATGAGAGGTCTGATGAAGAATCAGCTGGCGTCGGTCAGGAGGAAAGCCATGGAGCTGCTCAACAACAAACTGCAGCACAGGACGCAGTGGGACGATCAACAGGTAACAAACAAACACAGATATAAAACGATTTCAGCTCTTAACTCATCAACAGTTTCAAACATCTACCAACTATTTCAAAATACCACAAACTAAACACCTAACTTCAACATGATAATGTCAACAAACAACAAAACTTCAATAAAATAACTTTAAAGTTATAATATGAAAGGTTTTGCTAACGCTACATAGCTAATGTTAGCATTAGCAGCTGTTTACTCACCAAGAGCTTCAGCCATCTTTGCATTTAGAGGCTAGCTGGTTAGCATGCTAACATACTTACATGCATGAGGTGGTAACTGTAGTCGTTTTTTTTTTCAGTTTTCAAATGTCATGTGAATTAACTGGTTCCCTGTCTCTTTCCCAGGTCACTGTGCTCTTACAGCTGACCGGAGACCTACTGAGCATCGTGGGTAAAGGTCGCAGTAAGGTGATGGAGGAGGAGGAAGAGGTGGAGCAGGCCATTAACCGTCAGACGGCGCTCTACAGCCTCAAACTGCTCTGTCGCAGTTTCGGTTCCGACCACCAGGAGGAGTTCGTCCCCGTCCTGCTGCGGGCGGTGGAGATCGTCACGGCGGCGGAGGAGGAGAAGAACGTGACGGGCAGCGCTCTGCTCTGCATCGCCGAGGTGGTCGGAGCACTCAAGGCCCTCGCCATCCCACAGTTACCCAGGTCCAAACACTGACGACACACTGACACATTTAAACAGACTTCGACGACAGAACAATCCCCTGTTTAACCAGAAACATCTCTATATATCAGCACCAGACTCCATTAACAAAAACAGGGATTTAACCAGGAGCTGCTGGAATACCACTGCCTCCATCTGTTGGGGTGCTTGTGTTGTTGTGTGGTACTTTTACTTCAGTAAAGTATCTGATTACTTCTCCCACCACTGAAAGTCACACAGTAACACAAACACACTAACAGATGGAGGCAGGAACTGATTTTTTTTGTTTTCCTGTAGGTTGATGCCGGCGGTGCTGCACACACTGACAAACAGGAAGGAGCTCCTGACCAATGAGATTTACCTGCTGAGCGCCGTCACTGCCCTCCACAGAGTTACAGAGACGCTGCCGCACTTCATCAGCCCCTACCTGCAGGACACCACCTTACAGGTGACAGTAACACACCTGGAGTGTGCAGGTGTTTGTCTCCTCAGCATCACATTAACACTCCCCTGTTCCCACAGGTGTGTCGGCTGACTCGGCTGGTAGAGACCTCCCTCTCCTCCACCTCCTCCACCCAGCTCTCTGCTCGTCTCGCCTCCCTCAGGAGCACCCTGGCCACTCAGCTGCCCCCCCAGGGTCCTACTGCCCACCCTCACCAAGTGCTACAGCAACCTGGTTGTGGATAAGAAGGTGGGTGAGACAAACGTTTTCATCTTGTTGGAAATCCGACTTCAGGGGGCGTTCAGGTTGAAACTCCTGACCAGGAACTCTTCTGACCAAGTAGTTATTTTAACTAGCACTGTTAGTTAGCTAGCTACCCCTGACCCACAGAACAGCGCCCTCTCTGTTACAGGCCACCTGATTTATAAATTAAGCACTGCTAGCGAGCCTAGCTAACTAGCTAGCTAACATTAGAGTGCATTAGCTAAAGTTAGCCAATTAGCTGGCTAAATGTCATTCGGTTTACATACAGTTAGCTCAGGCCTGCAGGTTTCCTCTCTTCAAACGGAGGCTCTGCTTTTTCACCTGTTGAATCTAAAACTGAAAACTCAGGATTGGTTGACTCAGACTTCAGGGTTTAGAGTCAGAGTTTGTTAAACCTGAACCTCAGTGACCTCTGACGGATGGTTCTCCTGCAGGGTCAGCTGGGGGCGCTGATGAGCATCCTGAAGGAGCATGTCGCTCACATGGAGAAGGATCAGCTCAGCTTCCACCAATCAGAGCTCACCTCCTTCTTCCTCGCCGCCCTCGACTTCCGCGCTGAACACTGCCAGGTCTGTTTCCCGCCAAAACTGAATCCGGCTACAATCCAAATACTGAACTCTTTCCACAGGGGGGCGATGCTGAGGCAACAAATATAAATATTCTAAAGTGTATCGTCTGTCGTCCTCAGGGTGATCTGGAGAAGACGTCGGAGGTGGAGGGCTGTGTGATCGACTGTCTGATCACCATGGTGATGAAACTGTCCGAGGTCACGTTCAGACCACTCTTCTTCAAGGTGACGACACCAGTTTCCCTCCGTCATCAATCTGAATCTGATCATTTGTTCCTGTGTTGTTAACGTTCCTGTTTCTGTTTGTCCTGCAGCTGTTTGACTGGAGTAAATCAGGCAGTAAAGACCGTCTGTTGACGTTTTACCGTCTGTGCGACTGCATCGCCGAGCGGCTTAAAGGTCTGTTCGTCCTGTTCGCAGGAAACCTGGTGAAACCGTTTTCAGACCTGCTACGACAGACCAACAGCTCCAAGACCGGTGAGACACAGTTTAATGGGTTTCTGAGTTTTATTTTACTTAAAGTTTATTTTCATATACTGTTACTTTATTTAAACTTTAAAAAGTGTTTTATTTCATGTTATTTTACTTTTTATTTTTAATGTTTTTATTTTAACGTCTTTTCTACTTTGATGTTATTATTGTCTTCACTTTTTTTTCTTAATTTTATTTCATTTTAATGTTTCGTGTTTTAATTTGATTACTTTAACATTTACTTATATTTTAATATTTTTATTGTATTTTATTTTTTTGATTTATTATATTTCCGCTACTTAATTTAATTGAACTTCACTGTGTTTCATTAGTTTGACTTTATTTTCTTTTTCTTTCTTTTTCTTTATTTAATTCTAATTAAATTGACTTGATTTTATTAGCTTTTAACTTTTTAAAATGTATTTTATTTCATTTTAACTCATTGTATTTGATTTTATTATACTCTGTTCTACTTCTGTTTTTCTTATTTTTATTTAATTTGAATTTGGTTTTATTCTACTTCATTTTATTAGGTTGTATTGTTTTTAAACGTGTTTTATCGTCATCCTCACTTTATTATTTTATCTCTTTTTTCTTTTAGGCCATTTTACTTTTTAATTGTAATTAAATTAACTCTATTTTATTTTACTTCCCTTTATTATTTGTTTTGTTTCCTGGGAGCTCCTTCACAGCAGAGAATCAGATTTTATCAGTGGATGTTAAATTTTTAACCTTTTGCCCAAACAAACAAACAAACAAACAAACACACTCCTCTCTTGTTTTCCTGCTGCTGATGGAAATCAGTGGAAGCGTCTGCAGTCGTTCACCAGCCGTCACAGTTTTTCTTATTCCCTGGTCTTTTATTTTGAAGGCAGGTAAACTAAATAAATAAACAAAGATGGCGGATGTCTGAGTGTCTCTTCTCCTTCCTCCTCAGACGAGTCGTTGTTCGACTCGGACGACGGCGGACAGAAGAGCGCTCTGCTGCTTCAGTTCGTCCTCGACTGTCTCCGTAAGATCTTCCTGTACGACACTCAGCGCTTCCTGAGCAGAGAGCGAGCCGACGCCCTGCTGGGCCCGCTCGTCGACCAGGTGAGACGTTCAGCTCAGGTGAAGGTGGAGCCTGTCGCAGGTCAGCGATGTCACTTCCTGCACGGATTCCAGCTCATAGATAAAAACGCGTCACAGCTCAGGATGGAGATGATTGGTCGGTTTCACAGTATGACAGAGTTACAGGTGTGTAAACATGTGACCTGTGTGTGTTTACAGGTGGAGAACCTGGCAGGTGGAGAACAGGTGTACCAGCAGAGGGTGACTCAGCACCTGGTTCCCTGTGTGGGTCAGTTCTCTGTGGCTCTGGCTGACGACTCTCAGTCGAAAACCCTCAACTACCAGATCCTCCTGAAGACCAGGCACGCCGACGCCAAGGTGAGAACACCTGAGGGGGCGGGGCTTTGTGTGGGCGTCGTCTCTCAGGGATATGACCCTCGACTGCATAATAAACACCTTGAGGGAATTTCTTCAGGCTTGGCACAGACGTTCATGTGGAGTCGAGGATGAATTAAAAATTAGGATTTGGTGATCAAAGGTCAGAGGTCAACGTCACTGAGCTGTTTCTGGGTCCAACTTTGCAAAGAGGAAATGTCTGCAGTTGATGAGTTTTGATTACTAAACACATGAAGAAATAGCTAACCTAGCTAACGAACGTTATTAAGAAAATTCATTTAAATACTGTAACTGATCAACTGATCACAGGGAAACTTTCTTTACCAAACTCTTTTTTATTAAGGATTTTTCTGTTTCCATCGACGCAACATTTCAATTTACATTCCTCCTCCTCCTACTCCTCCTCCTCTTCCTCCTCTTCCTCCTCCTACTCCTCCTCCTCCTCTTCCTCCTCCTCCTCCTCCTCCTCCCCCTCCTCCTACCTCCTCCTACCTCTCCTCCTCCTCCTCCTCCTACTCCTACCTCCTCCTACTCCCTCCTCCCTCCTCCTCCTCCTACTCCCTCCTCCTCTTCCTCCTCTTCCTCCTCCTCCCTCTCCTCCTCCCACCTCCTCCCACTCTCCTCCCCTCCTACCCTCCTCCTCCTCCTCCTCCTCCTCTTCCTCCTCCTACTCCTCCTCTTCCTCCTCCTCCTCCTCCTCCTCCTCACCTCCTCCTCCTCCTCCTCCTACTCTCCTCCTCCTCCTCCTCCTCCTCCTCCTCCTCCTCCTCCTCCTACTCCTCCTCCTCCTCCTCCTCCTCTTCCTCCTCCTCCTCCTCCTCAGGTGCGTTTCTCCTCTCTGTTGATGTTGATGGAGTTGGCGTCGAAGCTGAAGGAAAACTACATGGTGCTGCTGCCGGAGACCATCCCCTTCCTGGCTGAGCTGATGGAGGGTGAGCACGCACACACACACACACACAGTTTTTACAGGAACAACACATAATTCCTTTTTGTTTTTTTATCATATAATCTATGATGAAGACAGACAGAGAGGATACAGGTGTCAGTGTGTCTGCAGGTAAACTGTGCACACCTGTACCTGTGAGCTCAGACTGGTTCAGGTGTGTGTGACGAGTGTGTGTTTGTTTTGCAGACGAGTGTGAGGAGGTGGAGCAGCAGGTCCAGAGAGTCGTTCAGGAGATGGAGAACATCCTGGGAGAACCACTGCAGAGCTACTTCTAACATACACACACATACATATACACAGTATGAGACAGACACACAGCAGGGGAGAAGTTCAGACTAGAATTTAAAGTCAACACAGTTTATCTCTGGTCTGAAGTCAGATTTCTACTTTTTAAGTAAAATAAATAAATAAAACACTGAGTCAGCTCCATCTCTTTATTTTGGTTGATTTGATTTTGAAGAGAAAATAGAGCCTCAAATAAATCAGATCCTTTCTTTACTGAACTCTACTGTTTTTTTCAATGAACTTTACTGCGTTTTTTGGTTTGTTTTTTTAAACCAAACTTTTATTTTTTTATTTTAATTTGAATTTTTACTTTGCATTAAGTTACTGATCTCTGCTGCATTTTATTTTATTTTTTTACCAAACTCTACTGCGTTACTTTACTCCAGATCTCATTCCAGTTGAACATCTGCAGGTTTCATCTTTTGGAAAAATGTTGTTTCCATCAGGACAAAGATCACTGAAGCTGTTCTGACTTTACGTGATGAATTATCTTATTGAGAAACTTGATGTTGATTTTTCTGTTAATTTATCACCCGACTGTGAATCAGCAACAAATATAAACTAAAGCAGTTCAGGTCCTAGAACTGGATTTTGACACAAAGACTGGAACACAAGGTGGAGGATTGGCACAGATACTGGATCAGATTGGGATCTGGGGAGTTTGGGGGTCAGGCTGGGAGTGCTTGATTTACAACTATGTTTAGCAGATGATTAATAAAAACACATCTTTAACTGAAACAGGACAAATAAAAAAAATGCATAGAATTCAATAAATCTCGTAGCTAATCCAGTCTGTAATTTACAGGATGTTAGAAAGGTTCCAATAAATTTACTCTGTACAGGGTTTTATCTGATTCATACAACACAATTACCCTGAAGTAATTAATCAATACAATACTGAAGTTCTAAACTGATCAACAGAAACCTAAACACTTAGTTCTTCGCGGTAAAATCTCGAGTTAAATGTAAAATTATTCCCGTTAAAGTCACGTGATGACGCGATGATTCGCTGCTTTAATGAATAAACTGATAAACTACTGTAAACTAACTCTGACCGTACTGAGTCTGCGCAGTGAGCGGGAATAACTAACCCGCTCATCAACCCGTCAGCGACGTCACGCCTCGGCACGGACCCTCCTCGTGTCCGCGGTGTCCCGTCATCATCGCCGCAGCCGCCGCCGCCCACAGGACGGCCGGTGACGTAACGGGATGGTTTTTAAGGAGGCTCGCGGGTCCTCTGTCCGCGAGTCCGTCGGTCGGTGGCGGCGCTTGTGTGTGTGTGTGTCAGCATGAGGAGCGCGAGGACGCTGCGGCAGCTCGTGCGGAGCCTTCATCATCATCATCGTCATCATCATCATCAGGCTGGCCAGTGGGGATCATAGAGCACCTTCTGCAAGGGACAGAGGGCATCGAGGACACCACCCGTGTGAGGTGTGTGTGTGTATGTAGGTGTTTGCCTCTGTGAGGACCAAATTAAGACGCCTTGGAGTGAGGACATTTGGGTGTCGGCTGGTTTAGGGTTCGACCTGGTCTTGTGGGTCCAGGTTAGACCAGGTTCAGGGTTTGCCAGCGATGAGTGCCTCAGAGGTAGATAATGTTTTCCAGTATAAACACTGACCAGGATCAGTAGTCCTCATGGGGACGAGAGTCTGGGCTCAGGGTCCTGGTTTTGGCTGAAAGTCAGGCTGTCTCACAAGGATAGCTGCTCAAATGTGTGTGTGTGTGTGTGGCTCTAAGCCCAGAGGGGAGGGTTGAGGACCCGACGCACTGAGCTGCAGGACTGCCATGTGCACAAACCAGGAGCAAGGTAGAGTAATCAAGTACACAATTTTTGTACACTTTTACCGTATCGCATGCAACATGCCAGTGGTGTAAGACCAGGTTCAGGGTTTGGGTTGTGCCGATGAGTGTCCTCACAGAGGTAGATAATGTCTTTTCCAGTATAAACACTGACCAGGATCAGTAGTCCTCATGGGGACGAGAGTCTGGGTCTAGGTCCTGGTTTTGGCTGAAAGTCAGTGTAATGTCCTCACAAGGATAGCTGCTCAAACGTGTGTGTGTGTGTGTGGTTTCAGCCCAGAGGTGGAGTGGAGCGAGGACCGGACGTGATCAGAGCTGCAGGACTGCTGCACAAACTACAGGAGCAAGGTAGGAGAGTAACTAAGTACAGTTACACTTTACAGGCACTTTTACTCAGGTATCAGTATTTAAACATGCTGTGGTGGACAGTAATTAAGTACATTTACTCAACTACAAATTTAAGGTACACGTGTTTTACTTGAGTGATGCTACTTTCTACTTCTACTCTACATTTCAGAGTAGAACGCGGGATTACAAATATCCAACAGCTGTAGTTACTTTACAAAGTAATATATTTACATACAACACTTTTTAAATGTGATGCTTTGTTATAAATGAAACTACTTGAGTAAATAAAAGTCAGTAGTGGTTTGACAGAAACTTAATTTGTCTTTGATAGAAAATCAGACGTGTCAGATCAAAAGTCCTGTACAGGTGTTTGATGTGATCCTGGCTGCTCAGGTTGGAGTTACGCAAAGATAACTCAGAAGTAAAGCTAAAAGAAGTCCTGGAACAGTAGAACGTTAGTTAGGTTATCTAGCCAGCTAGCACCCACTTGCGTCAAACTTTGTTTTTCTTCATTTCATTAAAAATTGTAATTTACTCACGGACCTGGAAACAGTATTTTCCTCAGTCATCTGGTGTTGTTAACAACAGCTGGTCTGAGATGCGTTTGAATTCGGTTCACGTTCACGTCCAAACAGTTAAATTTGAACGTCTTTTTAAGAACGTTTTAAAGTATTTGTCTCTGGGAGCAGATTTGTTTTGATTCTCTGACAACAAACAACACTTTGCTGTGAGCGTCCATGTTCTGGAAGGTCGTCAACTCGTAGGTGACGTCACTCCCAGTTCCAACCTCCAAAACTCACCTTTAAACCTGCGTGTTGATGTTTATTATCACAGTGTGATGACAGTCAGTGTGTATCTGGGACACAACGTTAAATCTCATGAGACTTACAGCTCTGAGTAGGATCAGACTTGTGTGTGTGTGTGTCTGTGTGTGTTGTTGTTGTTGTGTGTTCACGTGTGATCCGAGTCAAGCTGCACACTTGGTTTTATTAATGGCTCACAGCAGATGAGATCTGAGAGGTGTGCGACCTTGATCTTCCAACAACACATAACCACACAACACAGAAATAGATCTGTGTGTGTCTGTGTGTGTGTGTGTGTGTATGTGTTTATGGAGGAAGTGCAGCCTGTGTGTTACCTGAGAGACGAGGCCCAGGGCAAAAAAAAGTCAGTCACACTCACATACCAGACTCCATTGACAAGTGT
>BRZM01000372.1:54421-82837 GCA_033238685.1 Lates japonicus
ATCGGTATGCTTCGTTCAATTTATTGCTCTGCGAGCATTTTTGACTATTCTTGACACCTTACCATACTAAGGCATTTTGTCATTTTGGCCTTACAATACTATGACATTTTTGTGACCATTTTTGGCCATACTATACTGCAGCATTTTGACCATTTTTAGCCTTATTATACACACAGCATTTTATTGATTTTGATGCCATACTATACTATGACATTTTGACCATTTTTTTTTTGGCGCCATACTGCTCTGTGGCTTGTTTGGGTAGTTTGGCCTTAGTGTACTATGTCATTTTTGACCATTTTTATTCTCTATGTCATTTTGACCATTTTGACTATACTATGACATTTTAACCATTTTGGCGCGTACTACGCCTGTGTTTTTGACCATTTTGATGCCATACTATACTATGACATTTAATTTTGACCATTTTTGACCTTCATACTATACTATGACATTTTTTGACTGTTTTGTGTATACTATGCTATGGCATTGTTTGACCATTTTGACATCTTGTTAACACTGCAGCATTTTTTATTTTGATGTAATACTCTATAGAAATTTTGGCAGCCTTACACTGACATTTCAGGTGATTTTTGTGTAGTAAACCCTGACATTTTTGACCATTTTTTGTGTACAATACTACCAGCATTTTTGGTATTTTTGGCCATACTATACTATGACGTTTTTGTGCATTTTGGCCTTATTATACTACCAACATTTTGGTAGTTTTTGACTTTGTAGTACTATATCATTTTTGACCATTTTGATGCCTTACTATACTATAGCAAATTTTTTGGTAGTTTTCATCTTATTATACTATGTGTTTTGACCATTTTGGCCTTACTGTCACTATGACATTTTTTGACCATTTTTGGCGCGCCATACTATACTATGACATTGTTTTGACCATTTTTTTTTGGCCTTCTTACCATACTATGACATTTTAGACCATTTTTTGGCGTCTTACTATACTATGACATTGTTTGACCATTTTGACTGTCTTATTATATACTGTGACATTTTTGACCATTTTGGCCTTCTTCTTTATGACATTTTGACCATTTTGACATCTTTTTATTATACATGACATTTTTGACCATTTTGGCCTTACTATACTACTTGACTTTTTTTGATCATTTTGACATCTTATTATACTGTGACATTTTGAAATACATTTTGTGCCATACTATACTATGACATTGTTGACCATTTTTAGCGCCATACTATCTGTAACATTTTTTGACTGTCCTTTTGGCATGCCCACAATACTATGACATTTTTGACTATTCATGACACCCACCATACTGTGACATTTTTGACCATTTTGATGCCTTACTATACTACGGCATTTTAGTGGTTTTGATCCTTACACCTACAGCATTTTTGACTATTTTTGATGCCTTACTACCATGACATTTTTGACTTCTTGACGCCACCATACTATGACATTTTTATTGGTACGATGCCTTACCTAGTTAGGCATTTTTGACTATTCTTGACACATACCATACTACGAGCATTTTTGACCACCATTTCCATTGTACTATACTGACTTGTTTTGACCATTTTGATCCCTGCTATACTATGACATTTTTGATACATTTTTGGCGCGCCTTACTATACTATGACATTTTTGACATCTTGCTGTTATACTGTGACATTTTGACCATTTTGGCGCCTTACCGCCACCACCAGCATTTTTATTCTTTTTGACACCTTACTATACTGTGACATTTTTGACCATTTTGGCCATCACTATACTATGACATTTTTAGGTAGTTTTTAGCGCCCTAAATTATTACTATGACATTTTGGTAGTTTTTGATCATACTATACCTATGACATTTTTTGACCATTTTTGTGTATATACAATGCCTATGACTTGTTTTGACTATTCTTGACACTGCTACCTTCACTATGACATTTTTTTGACCATTTTTGGCCTTACAATGCTATGACATTTTGACCATTTGGCTACATACTATACTATGACATTTTTGATACATTTTGGCCTTGTAATATACTATGACGTTTTTAGTGATTTTGGTGCCATACTATACTATGACATTTTGGCCATTTTAGCGCCATACTATACTATGACATTTTTGTAGTTTTGTACCTTGTAGTGTACTATGTCATTTTTGACATTTTTGCTTCTCTATGTCTGTTTTGACCATTTTGCTTCTCTATGACATTTTAACCATTTTTGGCCTTCATTACTACACTGCTGTGTTTGACCATTTTGATGCCATACTATACTATGACATTGTTTGTCATTTTGTACTATACTATGACATTTTTTTGATATTTTGGCCTTCTTACTATACTATGACATTGTTTGACCACTGACATCTTATTATACTACCGGCACATTTTGTCATTTTTGATACTTATGTCTACTAAATTTTGGCTGACCATTTGGCGCCATACTATACTATATTTTGGCCATTTTTGGCGCCTTATTATACTGCCAAAGCTACATTTTTTGGTGGTTTTGACACCTTAATTATGCACTATATCATTTTGATATTTTGATGCCTTACTATACTATAGAGGTGCAGTGGTTTCACATCTTATTATACTATGACATTTTGTGGCCATTTTGGCTTACTATACTATGGCATTTTTGACCATTTTGGCCATACTATACTATATTTGTTTGATATTTTGTACCCACCGCACTACCGACATTGTTTGACCATTTTGACATCTTATTATATACTGCTTGACATTTTTGACCCATTTTGGCGCACCTGACATTTTGACCATTTGGCTTGTCTGTGCTACTGCAGCATTTTGACCATTTTGACGCTTCTTACTATACTGTAGCTTGTTTTTGATCATTTTTGACATATTGCTCTGAAGCATTTTTTTGCATTACATTTTTGATGTCTTACTATACTATGACATTTTGGTAGTTTTGACACCTTAGTGTGCTATGACATTTTTGGTGGTTTTGATCCTTATACTGACATTTTTGACCATTTGTCTTATTGTATACTGGGCGTTTTTGACCATTTTTTTGGCGCCATACTACTCCACTGACATTTTTGGCCACATTTTGACGCCATACTATGAAGCATTTTTGACCATTTTAGTAGCCATACTATACTATGACCGTTTTTGACATCTTATTTTTATGACATTTTGACCATTTTGATGTCTTACTATACTACTTCAACATTTTTTGACACATTTTGATGTCTTCTTACTATACTATGACATTTTTTGACCATTTTGACAACTTCTTTATACTGTGACATTTTTTGACTATTTTTGTATCTTATTATATGTGACATTTTTGACCATTTTGACATCTTATTATACTGTGACATTTTTGACCATTTTTGATGTCTTACTATACTATTTTTGGTGGTTTTGTACCTTGATGTACTATGACATTTTTGATCATTTTTGATGCCATACTATACTATGACATTTTTTGGTGGTTTGGCGCCATACCTATACTATATTATTTTTAACCACTTTTGATGTCTTACTACATTATGGCCATTTTTTAGCAGCCTTACTATTGCTACTTGACTGACCATTTTGCAGTGCCTTTACTATACTATGACATTTTTTGACCATTTTGGCGCGCCATACTGTGACATTTTGACCATTTTGGCGTATACTATACTATGACATTTTTTAACCATTTTTGACGCCTTACTACATTATGACATTTTTTAACGCCGTACTACACTATGACATTTTTTGATGGTTTTTGACGCCATACTATACTATGACATTTTTTGACCATTTTTGACGCCTTACTATACTATGACATTTTTTGACCATTTTTGATTACACTATACTACGACATTTTTTGGTAGTTTTGTGCACTTACTATACTATGACAGTACGGCTATTTTGATGCGCCTATACTATGACATTTTAGTATTCTTGACACCTTACCATACTATGACATTTTTTGACCATTTTTGATGCCTTACTATACTATGACATTTTTTGACTATTCTTGACACCTTACCATACTATGACATTTTTTGACCATTTTTGATGTCTTACTATACTATGACATTTTTAGTAACATTCCCTTACTGTCTACCAGCATTTTTTGACCATTTTGGCCGCCTTACTATACTATGACATTTTTGACATCTTATTATACTGTGACATTTTTGACCATTTTGGCCTTATACTATACTATGACATTTTTGTTCTTTTGACACCTTACTATACTGCTGACATTTTGACCATTTTGAGCTATACTATGTCATTTTGACCATTTTGACTATACTATGACATTTTAGCAACCATTTTTGACGCGTGCTACACTATGACGTTTTTGACCATTTTTGATGCCATACTATGCACCTGACATTGTTTGACCATTTTATTTCATACTTCTTGACATTTTTTGGCCTTCTTTTTGGTAGCCTCACTATACTATGACGTTGTTTGACCATTTTTGACATCTTATTATACTACTGACATTTTTTGGCCATTTTTTTTTGATGCCTTAATATACTATGTAAAAATTTTTTGACCATTTTTTGGTAGCCATACTATACGCAACATTTTGACCATTTTATTTTGTATGTATTATGCTGTATTGTTTTTGGTGGTTTTGACACCTTAGTGTATATGTCATTTTTGACCATTTTGATGCCTTACTATACTATAGAATTTTTGGTAGTTTTCACATCTTATTGCTCTCTGTTGTTTTGACCATTTTGACGCCTTACTATACTATGACATTTTTTGACCATTTTTTGGCCATACTATACTATGACATTGTTTTGACCATTTTTGGCCATGCCACCATGCTAAGCGTTTTTGAACCATTTTGGCGTCACACTATACTATGACATTTTTTGACCACATTTTTGGCTTCTTATTATACTGTGACATTTTGACCATTTTGGCGCCTTACTATACTATGACATTTTTGATCATTTTTGACATCTTATTATACTGTGACGTTTTTGACCACGGTGTCTTACTATACTATGACATTTTGTGGTTTTGACACCTAGTATTGCTATGACATTTTGGTAGTTTGATCCGCCCACTATACTACGGCATTTTGACCATTTTGACATCTTATTATACTGTGGCGTTTTTGACCATTTGCAGCGCCATACTATACTGCCAGCGTTTTTGGCCATTTTTTTAAGCGCCATACTATACTATGACATTTTTGACCATTTTTGGCTTCATGCACTATGCCTATGACATTTTGACATCTTATTATACTATGACATTTTGACCATTTTGATGTCTTACTATACTATGAGAAGCATTTTTGACCATTTTGATGTCTTACTACTATGACATTTTTGTCCTTTGACCTTCTTATACTGTGACATTTTTTGGCTATTTTTGACATCTTATTATTATACCATGACTTGTTTTTGACCATTTTGACATCTTATTATACTGTGACATTTTTTGACCATTTTTGATGTCTTACTATACTATGACATTTTTTGACCATTTTTGACATCTTATTATACTGTGACATTTTTTGACCATTTTTGACGCCTTACTATACTATGACATTTTTTGTGGTTTTGGCGTAGTACTATACTATGACATTTTTAACCATTTTTTGATGTCTTACATTATGACATTTTCTTTATACTACACTATGACGTTTTTGACCATTTTGATACCTTACTATACTATGACATTTTTGACCATTTTGGCGCCGCTACTATACTGACATTTTGACCATTTTGGCCTTCTTACTATACTATGACATTTTTTGAAAGCCATTTTTGGCTTATACAATGCTATGACATTTTTGACTATTCTTGACCTTACCAGCCACTATGACATTTTTGACATTTTGGCCTTCTTACAATACTACTGACATTTTTGACCATTTTGATGCCTTACTATACTACAGCATTTTTATTTCTTCTTGACACCTTACCATACTATGACATTTTGACCATTTGATGTCTTACTATACTATGACATTTTTTGACATTTTGATCCCTTACTATACTACTGACATTTTTTGACCATTTTGGCCTTGTACTATACTACTGTGTTTTGACATCTTATTATACTGTGACATTTTGACCATTTTAGTGTATACTATACTATGACATTTTTGACTATTTTGACACCTTACTATACTGCTGACATTTTTACAGCCATTGCAGCGCCATACTATACTGCAACATTTTTGAGTGGTTTTGGCCCTAAGTATACTATGACATTTTTGAGTGGTTTTGACGCCTTACTATACTATGACATTTTTTGACCATTTTTGACGCCTTACAATACTATGACATTTTTTGACTATTCTTGACACCTTACCATACTATGACATTTTTTGACCATTTTTGACGCCTTACTATACTATGACATTTTTTGACCATTTTGGCCTTACACTATACTATGACATTTTTTGACTATTTTGACACCTTACTATACTGTGGCATTTTGTGTTTTGGCGCCGCTTTCGCCACTATGACATTTTTAGTGGTTTTGGCCGCCTAAGTGTGCTATGACATTTTTTGGTGGTTTTGGCGGCATGTACCATACTATGACATTTTTGAGCCATTTTTTTGGCGTCTTACTATGCCTATGACATTTTGACCATTTTGACATCTTATTATACTGCTGACATTTTTGACCATTTTGTGTACACTATACTATGACATTTTTGATCATTTTGACATCTTCTTATACTGTGACATTTTTGACCATTTTGATGTCTTGTACTATACTACCGAAAAAACTTGTTTTGGTAGTTTTGGCTTTGTAGTGTGCTATGACATTTTTGGTAGTTTTTGATCCCTTACTATACTATGACATTTTGACCATTTTGGCTTTGTCTTATTATACTGGCCCAATTTTTTGTCATTTTGGCATATACTATACTATGACATTTTTTGACGTATTTCCCATACTATACTATGACATTTTTGTGTTTTGGCGCCATACTATACTGTTGTTTTTGACCTCTTATTATACTATGACATTTTTTGACCATTTTTGATGTGTCTTACTATACTATGACATTTTTTGACCATTTTTGACGCCATACTATACTATGACATTTTTGCAGGTGGTTTTTGACGCCTTAGTGTACTATGTCATTTTTTGACCATTTTATTTATACTATATCATTTTTTTGACCATTTTGACTATACCAGCATTTTAACCATTTTGGCGCTTACGTTACTACACTGACATTTTTTGACCATTTTGATGCCATACTATACAGCATTGTTTGACCATTTGGCCATACTATACTATGACATTTTTTAGTAACACTGGCATGCCCACTATACTATGACATTGTTTGAAGCCATTTTTTGACATCTTATTGCCTATGACATTTTTGACCATTTTTGATGCATAATATACTAATTTTTTGGCGCCTTACTACACTATGACATTTTCCGATGATTTTTGTGTGTAGTAAACCCTGACATTTTGACCATTTTGGCCTTCTTACAATACTATGACATTTTTTGACCATTTTTGACGACATACTATACTATGACATTTTTTGACCATTTTTGACGCCTTATTATACTATGACATTTTTTGGTGGTTTTTGACACCTTAGTGTACTATGTCATTTTTTGACCATTTTTGATGCCTTACTATATGCCAAATTTTTGGTGGTTTCCATCTTATTATACTATGACATTTTTTGTTATTTTATTTGCTTCCCTGCCTATGACGTTTTTGACCATTTTTATTCCATACTATACTATGACATTGTTTGACGGCCATTTTGGCATACTATACTATGACATTTTTGACCATTTTGACATCTTATTATACTGTGACATTTTTGACCATTTTGGCTTACTATACCGCAACGTTTTTTGATCATTTTGACATCTTATTATGCTGTGACTTGTTTTTGTGTTTTGATGCTGCCATACTGCCCTATGACGTTGTTTTGACCATTTTGACGCCATACTATACTATGACATTTTTTTGACCATTTTTGGCCAGCCTTACAATGCTATGACGTTTTTGACTATTCTTCCGGCACCTTACCTGTACTGTGACATTTTGACATTTTTTGTACTTACAATGCTATGACATTTTTTGACCATTTTTGATGCCTTACTATACTCTGTGACATTTTTGGTGGTTTTGATCCCTTACTATACTATGACATTTTTTGACTGGCCACGATGCCCACCATACTGAGCATTTTGTGTCATTTTGATGCCTTTTATACTACCAGCATTTTTGGCTTCTTCTTGACACCTTACCATACTATGACATTTTTTGACCATTTTGATATCTTACTATACTATGACATTTTGACACGATCCTGCTATACTATAACATTTTTTGACCATTTTGACGCCTTACTATACTACCAACATTTTGACATCTTATTATACTGTGACATTTTGACCATTTTGGCCTTATACTATACTATGACTTCATTTTTGACTATTTTGACACCTTACTATACTGTATTATTTTGGTATTTTGGCGTATACTATACTATGACATTTTAGTAGTTTTAGCGCCCTAAATTGTACTATAGCATTTGGTAGTTTTGATCCCTTACTATACTATGACATTTTGACCATTTTGGCGCCTTACAATACTATGACGTTTTTTGACTATTCTTGACACCTTACCATACTATGACGTTTTGATACGTACGGCGTAACCACAATGCCTGCGCGGTACGTGTTTGGTATGCTATACTATGACATTTTTTGACCATTTTGGCATGTATTATACTATGACATTTTTGATGATTTTTGATGCCATACTATACTATGACATTTTTGACCATTTTGGCCATGCTATACTATGACATTTTGGTGGTTTTGGCGCCTTAGTGTACTATGTCATTTTGACCATTTTTGACTATACTATGTCATTTTGACCATTTTGGCTATACATGACTTGTTTTAACCATTTTGGCCGTACTACACTACTGACATTTTTGACCATTTTGATACCATACTATACCTATGACATTGTTTGACCATTTTGACATCATATATATAACATTTTTGACTATTTTGGCGCTTACTATACTATGACATTGTTTGACCATTTTGACATCTTATTATACTATGACATTTTTTGACCATTTGATGCCTTAATATACTATGAGGTGCAATGACCATTTTTGGCCATGCCTATACTATGACATTTTGATATTTTGTATTATACTACCAGCATTTTTGGTAGTTTTGACACCTTAGTGTACTATGTCATTTTGACCATTTTGATGCCTTACTATACTACAAGAATTTTTGGTAGTTTCATCTTATTATACTATGACATTTTTGACCATTTTTTGGCGCCTTACTATACTACGCAGCATTTTTGTCATTTTGGCGCCATATACTATGACATTGTTTGACCATTTTTGGCGCCTTACCGCCCCTACTTGAGCATTGTTTGACCATTTTTGACATCTTATTATATACTGTGACGTTTTTACGGCCATTTTGGCTGGCCTTACTACTAAGCATTTTGATCGACTTTGACATCTTATTATGCTGTGACATTTTGACCATTTTTTGATGTCTTACTATACCAGCAGGCATTTTTGGTGGTTTTAACACCTTAGTGTGCTATGACATTTTGGTGGTTTGATCCCTTACTATACTGCAAGCATTTTTTGACCATTTTGACGTCTTATTATACTGTAGCGTTTTGACCATTTTGGCCTGCTAACTATGACATTTTTTGACCATTTTTGGCTGGCCATACTATGGCATTTTGACCATTTTGACGCCATACTATCTATGACGTTTTGACATCTTATTATACTATGACATTTTGACCATTTTGATGTCTTACTATACTAAGCTTGTTTTTGACCATTTTGATGTCTTACTATACTACGAACTTTTTGACCATTTTTGACTAATAACTTCTTATACTGTGACATTTTTTGACTTTTTTTGACATCTTATTATACTGTGACATTTTTTGACCATTTTTGACATCTTATTATACTATGACATTTTTTGACCATTTTTGATGTCTTACTATACTATGACATTTTTTGACCATTTTTGACATCTTATTATACTGTGACATTTTTTGACCATTTTTGGCCTTCTTACTATACTGCCAATGACATTTTTGACCATTTTGATCCCTTACTATACTGCATTTTTTTGGTGGTTTTTGACACCTTAGTGTACTATGACATTTTTTGATCATTTTTGACGCCATACTATACTATGACATTTTTTTGGTGGTTTTTGACGCCATACTATACTATGACATTTTTTAACCATTTTTGATGTCTTACTACATTATGACATTTTTTAACGCCTTACTACACTATGACATTTTTTGACCATTTTTGATGCCTTACTATACTATGACATTTTTTGACCATTTTTGACGCCATACTATACTATGACATTTTTGACCATTTTTGGCCATACCTACATGACATTTTTTAACCATTTTGGCCCTTGCCACTACATTGCAATGACATTTTTAACGCCGTACTACACTACCAACATTTTTGATGGTTTTGGCCTTATACTATACTATGACATTTTTGACCATTTTGGCCTTACTATACTATGACATTTTTGACCATTTTGATGCCTTACTATACTGACATTTTTGGTGTTTTGATCCGCCTATACTATAACATTTTGACTATTTTGATGCCTTACTATACTATGACATTTTGTGTATTCTGTTTGCCCTACCATACTATGACATTTTTTGTCATTTGATGCCTTACTATACTATGACATTTTATTTATTCTTGGCTTCACCTTACCATACCGCCAACATTTTGACCATTTTGATGTCTTACTATACTATGACATTTTTGTGTTTGATCCTTACTATACTACGACATTTTGGCCATTTTTTAGCGCCTTACTATACTATGACATTTTGACATCTTATTATACTGTGACATTTTTGTATTACATTTTGGCGCTACTATATGACATTTTTATTCTTTTTGACACCTTACTATACTGTGACATTTTTTGACCATTTTTTGGCGCCATACTATACTATGACGTTTTAGTAGTTTTGGCGCCTAAGTGTACTATGACATTTTTGGTGGTTTTTGGTCATTACTATACTATGACATTTTTTGACCATTTTGACGCCGCCCACAATACTATGACATTTTTTGACTATTCTTGACACCTGCCACTATGACATTTTTGACCAATTTTGGCTAACCTACAATACTATGACATTTTTGACCATTTTTGACGCCATACTATACTATGACATTTTGACCATTTTGGCGCCTTATTATACTATGACATTTTTGATGATTTTGATGCCATACTATACTATGACATTTTTGCGAGCCATTTTTGGCGCCATACTATACTATGACATTTTTGGTGGTTTTTTTAGCGCTTGCCATGCTATGTCATTTTTGACCATTACAGCTACTCTATATCATTTTGTGTACAGCTATACTATGACATTTTAACCATTTGCAACGATACTACACTACGGCTTGTTTTTGACCATTTTTTGATGCCATACTATACTATGACATTGTTTGACCATTTTTGACGCCATACTATACTATGACATTTTTTGACCATTTTTGGCCTTACTATACTATGACATTATTTGACCATTTTTGACATCTTATTATACTAGCATTTTGACATTTTTGATACCTTAACATACTATGAAATTTTGACCATTTTTTTGGCCTTCATACCTCTATGACATTTTTGACCATTTTGGTATGTGCTATGACATTTTTGGTGGTTTTTTTGACACCTTAGTGTACTATCATTTTTGACCATTTTGATGCCTTACTATACTATAAATTTTTGGTGGTTTTCACATACAATATACTATGACGTTTTGGCCATTTTATACACACTATATGACATTTTTGTGCATTTTGGCCATACTATACTATGACATTGTTTGACCATTTTGATATACCATACCAGCATTGTTTGACCATTTTATCTTATTATATACTGTGACATTTTAGCCATTTTTGGCGCCTTACTACTATGACATTTTGATCATTTTTTGACATCTTATTATACTGTAGCAACATTTTTGACCATTTTGATGTCTTTATACTGCTGACATTTTTGGTGGTTTTTGGCACCTTAGTGTACTATATGACATTTTTTGGTGGTTTTGATCCTACTATACTATGACATTTTGACCATTTTGACATCTTGTATTATACTGTGGCGTTTTTGACCATTTTGGCCTTCGCATACTATACTATGACATTTTGACCATTTTTGGCGCCATACTATACTATGACATTTTGACCATTTTGGCCATACTATACTGACATTTTTTGACATCTTAGCCATACTATGACATTTTGACCATTTTGATGTCTTACTATACTATGACATTTTTGACCATTTGATGTCTTACTATACTATGACATTTTGACTGTTTTGACAACCCTATACTGTGACGTTTTTTGACTTTATTTTTGACATCCTTGTGCTCTGTGACGATTTTTGATGTTTGACCTCTTATTATACTGTGACATTTTTGTTTTGATGTCTTACTATACTGCAACATTTTGCAATATTTGACATCTGTATACTGTGACATTTTGACCATTTTAGCGCCTTACTATACTATGACATTTTTGGTGGTTTGACACCTTATTACTACCAACATTTTTGATCATTTTTATTCATACTATACTATGACATTTTGGTGGTTTTGGCGCTTTATACTATACTATGACATTTTAACCATTTTTTGATGTCTTACTACATTATAATAAGCATTTTTAGCATGCCTACACTATGACATTTTGATATTTTTGATGTATACACTATGTATGACATTTTGACCATTTGGCGTATACCCTGACATTTTTGACCATTTTGACGCCCATACTATACTATGACATTTTTAACCATTTGGCCTTACTACATTATGACATTTTTTAACGCCCGTGCTACTATGACATTTTGATGGTTTTGGCCATACTATACCATGACATTTTGACGGCCGTTTTGGCCTTACTATGCCTGACATTTTTGATAATTTTGATCCTTATACCAGCATTTTTGATCATTTTGGCTGTATACTATCTGTGTATTTTTGGTGGTTTTGGCCATACTATACATTTTTGCTTGTTTTAGTGTCTACTACATTGTAATGACATTTGCCTTACTACACTATGACATTTTTATTTTGATGCCTTACTATACTATGACATTTTTGACCATTTTTTGGCGTATACTATACTATTTTTTGACCATTTTTTGACATATACTATACTATGACATTTTTAATAACCATTTTTTGGCATGCCTACGTATGACATTTTTTTAGCATGCATTACTACACTATGACATTTTTGATGGTTTTTGGCGCCATACTATACTATGACATTTTTGACCATTTTGGCCTTACTATATTGTTTGACCATTTTGATGCCTTACTATACATGACATTTTTGGTGGTTTTTGATCCCTTGCCTATGACATTTTGCGGCTATTTTTGATGCCCACTATCTGACTTTTTATTCTTCTTGACTGCCACCATACTATGACGTTTTTGACCATTTTGATCTTACTATATGACGTTTTTGACCATTTTGATCCTTACTATCTATGACATTTTTGACCATTTTGGCCTTTACTATATGACGTTTTGACATCTTATTATACTGTGACGTTTTGACCATTTTTGGCCTTACTATACTATGACATTTTTTGACTATTTTTGACACCTTACCGCCTGTGACATTTTTTGACCATTTTGGCCTTATACTATACTATGACATTTTTGTAGTGGTTTTAACCTAAGTGGCACTATGACATTTTGGTGGTTTTGATCCCTTACCTATACTATGACATTTTTGACCATTTTTGGCCTTACAATACTATGACATTTTTGACTATTCTGCCGGCCACCATACTATGACATTTTGACCATTTTTTGGCCTTACAATACTATGACATTTTGTGTTTGACGCCATACTATACTATGACATTTTTGGTGGTTTTGTATGGTGTACTATGTCATTTTGACCATTGCAGCTATACTATCATTTTGACCATTTTGACTATACTATAACGTTTTAACCATTTTGGCGGCATTTCACACTATGACATTTTTGACCATTTTGATTACCATACTATACTATGACATTGTTTGGCCATTTTAGCGGCCATACTATACTATGACATTTTTTTGACTATTGCAGCCTTACTATACTATGACATTTGTTTGACCATTTGTATCTTATTATACTATGACGTTTTTTTGACCATTTTGATCTGTAATATAAATTTTGATATTTTTACGGCGTATACTATACTACTGACATTTTGACCATTTTGGCGTATACAATATATGACGTTTTGGTGGTTTTTGACGCTGTAGTGTACTATATCATTTTGACCATTTTGATGCCTATACTATGACATTTTTTGACCATTTTTGGCCTTCATACCTCTATGACATTTTTTGACATCTTATTCTATGACATTTTTTGACCATTTTTGATGTCTTACTATACTATGACATTTTTTGACCATTTTTGATGTCTTACTATACTATGACATTTTTTGACCATTTTTGACAACTTCTTATACTGTGACATTTTTTGACTATTTTTGACATCTTATTATACTGTGACATTTTTGACCTGTTTTGACATCTTATACTGTGACATTTTTTGACCATTTTTGATGTCTTACTATACTATGACATTTTTTGACCATTTTTGACATCTTATTATACTGTGACATTTTTTGACCATTTTTGACGCCTTACTATACTATGACATTTTTTGACCATTTTTGATCCCTTACTATACTATGACATTTTTGGTGGTTTTTGACACCTTAGTGTACTATGACATTTTTTGATCATTTTTGACGCCATACTATACTATGACCTTTTTTTTGGTGGTTTTGGCGCCATACTATCTGTTTTTAACCATTTTGATGTCTTACTACATTGTATTGTTTTTTAGCATTTTGACCATTTTTGATGCCTTACTTACTATGCATTTTGCAGGCCATTTTGGCGCCATACTATGACATTTTTTAGCAACCATTTTGGCCTTCTTACTACGTATGACGTTTTTTAACGCTTCGTACTACACTGACATTTTTTGATGGTTTTTGGCCATACTATATGACATTTTGACCATTTTTGGCGCCTTACTATACTATGACATTTTGTCATTTGATGCATACTATATTGACATTTTTTTGGTGTTTTGATCCCTTACTATACTATGACATTTTTTGACTGTACACGTGCCTTACTATACTATCACATTTTTTGACTATTCTTGACACCTTACTATACTATGACATTTTTTGACCATTTTTGATGCCTTACTATACTATGACATTTTTTGACTATTCTTGACACCTTACCATACTCTGACATTTTTTGACCATTTTTGATGTCTTACTATACTATGACATTTTTTGACCATTTTGATCGCCTGCTCTATGACGTTTTTGACCATTTTGGCCTTACTATACTATGACGTTTTGACCTCTTGTGTCTGCAGCATTTTTGACATTTTAGCGCCTATACTATGATGACATTTTTTTGATATTTTTGACTGCCTTACTATACTGTGACATTTTGACCATTTTTGGCCACTTTTATACTGACATTTTAAGTGGTTTTTAGCCTAAGTGTACTATGACATTTTTTGACCATTTTTGATGCCTTACTATACTATGACATTTTTTGACCATTTTTGACGCCTTACAATACTATGACATTTTTTGACTATTCTTGACACCTTACCATACTATTTTGACCATTTTGGCATACCCACAATACTATGACATTTTTGGTATTTTGGCCATACCTGCTCTACTGTTGTTTTGACCATTTTGTGCCAATATATATGACATTTTTGATGATTTTTGATTATACTATACTATGACGTTTTTGTCATTTTGGCCTTCATACTATACTATGACATTTTTTGGTGGTTTTTAAGCATAGTGTTATATGTCATTTTGACCATTACTGACTATACTATGTCATTTTTTGGTGTTTTGACTATCTATGACATTTTTAACCATTTTGTGTACTACATTATGACATTTTGCGCCGTGCTACTATGACATTTTTGGCGCCTTACTACACTATGACATTTTTGGCGCCTTACACTATGACATTTTTGATGGTTTTAACATAGTGTACTATAGCATTTCGATGATTTTTGGCCTTAGTAAGCCTGACATTTTTGACCATTTTGACACCTATATTATGACATTTTTGATGGTTTTGGCCTTGTAATACTCTATGACATTTTTGACCATTTTGATGTATACTATACTATGACATTTTGTATTTTAGCGAACACTATATTATGACATTTTTTGATGGTTTTTGACGCCTTAATATACTATAACATTTTTTGACCATTTTTGACGACATAATATAGTACGACATTTTTTAGGCATTTTTCACATCATACTATAGTATGACATTCACTCTTTCACGTTACTTTTCTGATTACACATTACTTCTAATCAAACTGTTACAAACTACATGTAGTAACAGATACTTTGACTAGTACATGTTACTTGTAACGTTGCTAATCACGTTCACATTTCTTCTATTACAGATTACTTATACTTTATTTTTATATTGCAGGTTCCTTCTATTATTACACTTTCCTGATATACTGAATACTGAACATAAACAGTTTAATGTCAGTGCTCTGTGTTGGGCAGTTGATGTAAAGCTGTTTGTGAATTACCTGGAGGCCTCTGTCCTGGTCTCAAAGAACTTCTTTATTGTTATGGATGAAGTGGTGACACCTGGAGGAAATCCAAGAGAAACATACAAAAGAAAATGATCAATACACTATGACCTATTCCTCATCGACAGTTCAACCATGAAAACACAAAGAAATATTCAACATTACAGCTATTACAGCATGGAGTCATACTTTGATTATTGTTTGCGCTTAAAAAATAAGACTAAGATAAATGTCTAATAAAAATGCAGTTTTATTTATTTTTGTTATTTATACTGTTTTTCATTTTTTCTGTTCTATTTGAGTAAATGAATTCAGTTAGAAGGTCACACAGTTACAAGTTAGAAACTCATACAGAAACATTTCGAAATACACCTGTAGTGTTTTGCATTTTGTGACTTTCAGTCAATTAAAAGAATCTTTCCAGTTACATCACTGAAGTTTTCTTAAAAAGTTAAAATCTCGTGTCGTTCTCGTGAGCTGAGTGTATCGTCACACCCCTAACAGATATTAATCATTACAGCTGAACCAGAACATTCTCCAAATACTAGAGGAGTGTTTCAGAAAATGGGCTGTTCTCCTTAAGAACCAACAACAAAAGAACAATGACCACACACGCAAACCAACAACGGCAGAAAACGTCAGTTGTGTGTCTGTGAGTGCAGCCTGTGAAGCTACACAGATACACAGAGGGAGGGAGTGCGGAGGGATACAGAGATGAGATGTTCAACTTGTATCTTTCTTCGGAATTTTTTGCATTTTGCGATTAATTGCGTTAAATTGTAACACATTCATTTTCTTGGTAATCTATTAAAATGTGTTTACTTAACTTCTAAAATTGTCCCGTAAGAAGCACCAGGTTCCCTGCGTTAGTATGTAAGATCTGTACTCACATTTTTGACTAAACTTACCATGTCATTTTTAATGACTGTACTCCATTTTCTTTTACTATAATACATTTTTTACTCACATTTTTCAAGCTTATTTTTGCCATCTGTTAATCTGTCACTGATTTTCATGATTAAACATTATTTACTAATGTTCGATATAATTTATTATATCGAACATTAGTAAATAGTGGGACATGTCCAAGTTTCCCTCAGCCCAAAGTCTTTAGAGTAAACATTATTTTAGGCAAACAATCACGAAATCTTTGCAGCAGCACTTTTTATTTTATTGATTTTGATTAAAAACATATTTTTCATCATCTTACACAGCAAAGGACACATCAACCATGACATTCTTAAATGTTTTTAACAACACAATCATTCCAGTGACGCACATAAACAGGAGTGCTACTTCACTTACACATTTCTTTGCATAAAATAAAAGTGCTGTGTATCAGGCAGACGTGTTTTCACTGATAAAGCTCTGAGGTCAATGAAAGAGTGATGGAGCGACAAACAGGTGGAGGATAGGTTTAAGATTTTTTTTTAAAGTAAATCTTAACTGGAGTGTCAATCATGGTGCTGATTCAGCCAATTGATGCCCAGTAAATCTGTCTGTAATTCACAGCATACTGGAGTTTTACATCTGATGTTAGATCAGAGCTGAAGAGGGGAGGAAATGTTGTGTTTACAGACCGAGTTTGACTGAACATGTGACAGAATTCAAATTAAACTGTGAAAAAACAATCAAAACATAAGTGTGTTCGGCTGTTTAAATAAAAGGAAAAAGGACGAGGTACAGTAGGTGGTGGTGGGGGAGGTGGGGGTGGTGCGGATACATAACGTGCCTCCTCTAAATGTCAGTGTTTATCTGTCGTTTGTCCCTGCAGCGGGTGAATGACCTCGAGGCTGAAATAGCTTCAACACAGATGGTACTGGTGGTTAAGAGTCAGGCGTGGTTACACCCCGCCGGGTAGGTGTTATCTCCCCCTCCAAGACCGAGAGAGGGGGAGATAACAGGGGGTGGAGGGGGTCACAGGAGAGAGAGGGAGAGAATCAGCAGCCTAACTGTCAATCCTATTTGTTTCCTTATTTCTGCTTTTCAAAATAAAAGCATGAGGTCACTTCCCTACATAAATACAACTTGGCTCCAGATGACTGATTATTGTTATCACTGACAGTTTATTCCCATTAATTCCTATGAAAGGTTTCTGACTTCCCTACTTACAAAACTGTTTTCTCAATTTCCCATCACAGCTTCCCAGAGTCAAAGCTGACGTCTTCAAATGAAACCAAAACATTGTAGTCGAAATAAACTGGATTTGTCTTAACTTACCTCATTATTTAATAGGATTTAAGTAAAATGAAAGTGTCCTGCCTGATCACAGCTACAGATATGTGTTTTAATCATTAATGATGTTTTTATTAATATTCTTTACCCTGATTATAAAAGTCAGTATCAGTGGAACTCCACCACACATCCACACACTGTAACTCACTCACACTGTTGAGATAAAAATAAATGTGTCTGATCACATGAGCAGCCACAGACTCAGCAGCCTGAGGGGAAACTGATGGCTGAGGAGGAGGAGGAAGAGGGAGAGGAGGAGGGAGAGGAGGAGGAGGAGGAGGAAGAAGAGGGAGAGGAGGAGGGAGAGGAGGAGGAGGAGGAGGAGGAGGAAGAGGGAGAGGAGGAGGAGGAGGAGGGAGAGGAGGAGGAGGAGGAGGAGGAAGAGGGAGAGGAGGAGGAGGAGTGTGGATCAGTCGGTCGTCAGTCCGTCTCCTGGAGGCCGCAGCGTCTCCTGAACTCCTGCCCTCGCTCGTGGATCCATTTATTAGACACTGCAGAGACACAAAGAAGAAACAGTTGCAGCACCTGTCTGCAGGTTTCTACACCTGTGTCACAGGTGTTTACATGAACTCACCCCACTTGTTCCCAACCAGAACTGGACAGGCGGCGTGTCTGGTCCGATAGTCTCCCTCTCCACTGGGGTACAAATTGTACCAGAACACCGCTGTCCCCTGGAGACACACATTGACATTTTTATTAAAGAGTCACATCCTTTTAGTTTAACCAGAAACATCACTATATATCACTACCAAACTCCATTGACAAAAACAAGGATTTTACTGGGAGCTGCTGGAATACCACTGCACAGTCTAGTAGTGATATAAAACAATGTTTTCATTCATTCTTTGAAATGAGTGAAATGTACCTTCTTGGGCCAGACAGCAGCTCTTACATCAGTGAAGACTGTGGCGCCCCCTGCCTGTACATCACTCATCTGCAGCGTGGACGAAGAGGAAACAGATTTATCGTCCTGAGTCTGAGCTGCAGCAGTTTAACAACAGTTAAAACACAGAGTGAGGATTTACTGACATAGAGCAGCCAGGTGGCGATTCTGTTTCCTGTCCCCAGCTCTTCAAAAGCATCTGGTTCATCTTTCTGCAAAATCAATGACACCATCGGCCAATCGTTAAGGATGACCGACAAAATGAGTCAGCAATTATTTTGATTACCGTACCTGGACTATAAGCTGCTACTTTTTCACACGCTTGAACCTTTTTTTTTCTTTTAAATTTAGTGGTGCGGCTTATTCAGGTGCGCCTAATAGTCCGAAATTACGGTATTTTTACTTGTTTTAAAACAAATTGGACAGTAGATATTTAAGCTTCTCAACAGTGAGGATCTTCTTACTTTTGAGATAATAAATCAACATCTTAACATTTTTATATTTACCCGGCCAAAGTTTAAATGAGGCTCGTACTGCCCCGAACATCATAGTTAGCCACCCATCCACACACAGACACAGAAAGGAAAATAAAAGTTAAAGAAATGCAAATATAACCAGTTCAATTCAGAAAACATTCAGGAGAGAAACAATGTGTGAGCTGTGATTTGAGTGAAGAGGAAACCGAATCTCATTTTCTTTCTATCTCGCTCAAATTCTGATGATTTTAGAGTCACTTTTTCCAGCAAATGGCTCGATTGAATCCTGAGATTTACACACATGACAACTGAATTGTGAAATGTGAACAAACCATTAAACCATTTTTCAATGCATTTTGTTGATGTATTATTGTTATGTCTTTTGTATACTTAAGCCAATACAAGGATAACTGCAAAGAAAAATAAAATTGAAGGTCTTTAATACACCTGACCTGTCATTGGTCCGCCCATATAACCCCAGGTGAAGTTATCGCAGGTCCTCAGCTGCAGACGCCCAGGCCGGTGATGTCCTCGATCCTCTGGTTAATCTTTGTCCACCACCGGATGTTCGTGCACGCCCGAGCCACGCGCTTGAGAGAGAGAGGACAGGAGGAAGATGATAACAACCTCGCTGGTGAGCCTGTAGAGTTAAAAACATCACAGTCAATGCTGAGGAGTTGGTGGGAAGAGAGTGACGAGCTGAGGGAACAGAAAGAGATGCAGGCTGAGGAGAAGAAGGACTGATCGGATCTTTACTTAGACTGAGTTTATTTATCTTCCTCTGATTTACAGTTAACAGGGTGGAGTGACAGGGAATAATTATCATATTTACAGGTTGTGCTTGTTTTCAGATTGTTATTCTAAGTGTCTGACAGACACGGGAGATTCCCACAGAGACAGAGCTTTTTATTAAAGAGCCAGATCTGCTTAGTTTGTGTTACAGGGCTGATGAAGATATTCTTGACAACGGTTTAATTTTTTCTGCTTCAGTCCAAAAAAACCACAGGCTCCAAATATGTATTTTTCAGATGCATTATACATCCCACACCAAACAGATGTATCTCCTGATGTTTATGAGCCAAAGAAAGACTGATAAAGCACTAAGAGGAGATATAGAAAGACTGATCAACCTCTTTGAGGAAGTTTCTGGGGTTTGAACTAAACAAAGCTGCAGCAGAGCAGCCGGCCCAGCTCTTACCTCTTGAGACTCGGGTGGGCCGTGGTCAGTTTGCCTGTCTGAGGGTCATGCACCGTGGGCACGCCTGAGCTAGCTCATACCAATCACATTATGTTACACAGAGACAGAGACAGAGAGAGGAGAGAGGCAGGTCATTAGCTGATACAGAGATGCTGCAGCGAGGAGGTAACAGATTCAGACTCTGTTTGTCCTGATCACAACAAACCCCCAACAGACTTAGGGCTCTATTTATCGCACCACAACAGACCACAGCCAAACACTGCTCAATTATCTTAAATTGTCTTTGTGGAGACAGAACAAGAGGTGAGAGAGTCGTTGGTGTTTTGAGGGAAATTTTGTCTTAGAGGTCACCTGGTCGCCATCAACGAGAACAAAACGCAATACCAACAAACGTGAAGAAACAACAGAATAATGTTAAAACATAATTAAATGACTTCAATTGATTCTTCTCCAAACACCAAAACATAATATTTGATGTGGTTCAATCGGAACAGAGCTGTTGTCCACAGCTGTTTTATATTGTATGAATCCTTACAGCCGTCTGAAGGCAGCCGGACACATGTTTTTAAATTAGTCATTATGGTTTAATGTGGTTGAGATGGACAAAATAACACTTTTATCCATTTAAAATTACACCTGCAACATAATAGAGTGTAAAAAGTTCACACTGGAAAACTTTCAATATAACCAAAACAATGTGGAGACTAAGAGCTAAGGCACCGTGTTGACGCTTCTGAGCGATTAAACGGAGCCCTTTGTCTGAAAGAACTCCTTAATAAAGTATTCGCACCTTGTTCACTTGTTGATTCGTCTACAGAAGAATCCCGTCCAGCAAATATGAAGCTGTAAAATACCGCCAGATTCTCCCATGTCTCCATGATAAAATAAAGAGATAACCAGAGTCAAATATTTAAATCTTTGACCAGTTGCATAAACAAAAGAAGTGGCCTTATTCTTGGCAAGTATTTTCAGCTAGTTAACAGAATGACAAATGTCATGAATGATGATGATTGATTACTCAGAAAAATGTTTTTGTTGTATATCTTAGTTAACTTCACTGGAATGTGACACCAGACATTTATTTTATCTTTATTTTGAAAGGCATGAATGTCCTGTAGCAATGTCCTCTCCTTTTCCTCTGTTGTCCTTGATGTGCACTCGTCGCCTTTTTTTTTCGCTTCACAAGCTCTGCTTCACAGGACAGCAGCTGACTCAGACGGGGAGGATGCAGAGAATGGGGAGCAGGAGGGGTGAGACGGGCGGACGTCCTCCTGCTGGACCGCTCTTACCTCTTACTGATGCGGTAGTCGCCGTCTCCAGAACACCGGTTATGGGGTTGGAGATGGTGGCGCAAGCTACAGCTGTGGAGCCAATAGGCTGACAGTTACAGGAGACAAACACTGGCTCTGATGCAGCGACTTAACATCTACTGACAGACTGTCTACAAGTTTCAGTATGAAATTCTAAAACACTGGACAAGTCAATGCACACCTGTGTATATGACAGATGTGTGTCCAAGAAAGTCAGAAGTATTTTCTGTCATGAGGATATTTCACACCAACAACAGCACTACAGAAACTCATGCAGGTTTTAGGTAGGGAACCTGGTGGGTCAGCAGTTATCCACTCCAAGTCCGGCGTCCGACCGACAAAATCGCAACTGGTCCAACCTACAGGTCTCTCCTGTTTTCCAGATGCTGCAGTGCTGAGTGCATGTTGTCTGAACAGATCTGGGTCAACAACTATTCAGTATTACTGTTTTCACTGGCGAGGAAGAGAAGAGGAAATGACACAAGCATTTCTAGTCAAATTAAGAAAAAAGGTTTGATGCCACGCGGTGCTAGATTAGCCAATAACCTAGCTCACGTTAGCACCTGCCGGGGAAATAAAGAAGGGTAGTCATAAGCTATATGTGTTTTAGAGGACGTTTCTTACTATGAGCCCACATATAAGGAGAGTGCAAACACAGCTAGCTAGGTCATCTAGATTTTATTTCATAATAAAGATGAAACATGAAGATGTGGTTCACAGCAAACACCTGTAAAACCCAGAGCTTATATCATTTTTACCACCAGCAGGTGCTAATTAACTAAATTAACTGTCTTTGATCAACACTGTTAACACTCGACTTTTGGGACCTGTACTGTGACGTCTTGAAAACAGGAGAGACTCAAAGTTGGACCCAGAAACAGTATTTTCATCAGTTGTGACAACAAGTCACGTATGATATGACTTCTGCTGATCAGTTGGTTCTTTGGAAATGAACTGGTTACAGTGGCAAGAATCCAATCTGGACTCAAGCTTTTTAAACTCCTGACTCAGTTCGCTTCTGTTCTAACTTCTTTCAAACCAACCAAAAGTTTGACTATGTTGAGACAAATTTAGAAATGAATGCAGATAATTTCCAAAGGGTTCGCAGCTTATTCTTGCCTGTATCAACACAAGATGGAGAAGTTTGTATAACGTAATTTAAAACAATGGTGTTCGAACTCGGACGTTTGACTCACACCTAGGTTTGGCCGGTTCTTTTGACCTTCTCCATCTCTTTGTCCGACACGATAGCCATTGATACGGGCGATCTTGAGGCCGGTCCCACTCGTCCTCCCCTCCCCTTCACGGGCGATCCACATACCTCGGGTGGCGGTTGTTGTAATGTGACAGAAGAGGCGGCTCTGCCTGCGAGGGTCCTGAGAGAAGGCGGCAGAGTTAGCCCACAACTCGACATCAACAGATTAAAAAGTGTTTACAAGTTTGCTATCCCCTCACCATCCTGATGCTCCTTGTGACACAGCTCTTAGTATTTCTTCCTCTCCGGCGGGTAGTCGTCAGGTCGACTCGATTCCTTCTCACCTCAGCCTCCTCACCCTCTTTCCCCTCCACCTTTTTCTGTTGTGGCTGGTATTGAAGTACTTCAGGTTCCGTTGGCTGGCTGGTGCGTCGGATCTAAACACGTGAATTCAGATATTAAGGGATAAGTCTGGTTTAACCTGGGCGCTATTTTAATGTTTCAGGTAAAAAGTGTTTGATAGGGACAAAAATATTTATTATCTTTTGGAATTCCTACAGAGACGAGACTTTTGAAGAGTAAGATTCTTTGGTTTTAACCAGAAACATCACTATACTCACTACCAGGCTCCATTGACAAAAACATGAATTTTACCAGAACTGCTGAATACCACTACTCCATCTGTTGGTTTGTTGTGTTACTGTATGTGGGCTTTCAATGACGATGAAAGTATTCAGATCCTTTGGTGATGATATGGGCGATGTTTCTCATAATAAAGGTTCAGGATTCACAGATCTGAGTTGCTGTTTCTTTTTTAAAATCACATTTGAAATTAGGTTAAATGTTTTATAGTTTTGAGATGTTAACAATGTATGTTGGTATGACCAGGGACTCCAACCCAGCCTCCACCGGTGAGAACTGGCTCTCTCCAGCTCCCCCTGCTGATGAACCAGAGTAGCTCAGGTAGTCCAGGATGGTGATGGCGATCCATGATGCTGGACATCTCTCCCTCCATCCCAGCTGCTTCCAGGGCCTGGACCATCCACAGCTCTGTGTGGTAGTGAGTCGGCTCCAGTGCGCCCACCTTCCCAGGTCGTGGCAGTGGGTCCACCGTCAGGAGGCGGCTCTGGTCTGGCGGCCAGGGGCGAGCCTGAGGAAAGCTTCGCCGTTCCTTTAAACTCTCTATTTACCTGATCTTCACCGTTCTAATATTACATCTTATTCTTTCGGTGGTGCTAATACTGGCAGCTCTCCGGTGGAGACGTGTTGGTGTCCAGCTAGTAGGTGTCCTGCAGCCTCATCGAGGCTTGGCCAGCTCCGGTCTGAGTCGTCATCGTTGGGAAGTGCTGCCTCTGGATGGTGGTTGGAGATGAACACTGAAATACCACAGAAGAAGACACAAACACATGAGCAGTGATGGGGACCTGGGTTTTCATAGAGCACTCAATGCTGAGCTGCAGGACTGAGCCTAAAACCAGAGTCAGTTAGCATGTTAGCACTTCCTGTTAAATGTGTGTGGTTTTAACACAAGCTCAAGACATTTTCGGGTTTGTTCTCCGACATTACCATCAGACATGTCGGTCAGCACCAGACTCTCAACTCCCCACTCAGTGTTAAGTCTCTTCATCGGTTTGAGCGTTCACCGGGTGTCCCGAAACCTTCAGGGTCCTGGTGGCAGCAGCTGAGGAGGGCGATCAGTTTATCAGCCCATCTGCACTGCACACACACACAGCTGTATTAGCTGTAATCCACTTGTTAAGTCATCACAACCAATGAAAATACTGCTGCTTAGTTTCAATTTTTCATGACTGAGGAAAACGGTTTGATTCAAAATCACCTGAAGAATGTGGTAGGGTCCAGTTTAGACGGGTACCTGTGTGGTGTCTATGGGCCTCTTGGGAATAATGACAATAGTGACTGGGCTGACGAAGAAACTGAGCAAAGAAAGAACTCAGATCATAAAATAAAGGAATTAAATAAAGGGTGTGTTTAGATGCAGACATTGTGATAAACAGGTCTGAAGCTCGTCTTTAAACCTGCAGCCACACCTCAGGACAGACAATACAACAGAGACACAACGAATGCCTCAGTCTGTTCTCAGGTCAGATACTGTTTCAGCAAAACTTTCACCAAACTCAATGTGTCTTTTGTGTTTGTACCAGACTATAATAGTACATACCAGTTCCAAACCAGGAGAAAAGAATGAGAAAAAATGCTGCGTACAGTTGTATCATCACATATATCACTACCAGACTCCATTGTGTGTTTGTGTTGCTGTGTGTGACTTTCGGTGGTGGAAGAAGTAATGAATGCTATTGAAGTAAAGAGTACCACACAGTAACACAGACACCATAGATGGAGGCAGTGGTATTCAGCAGCTCCCAGTAAAATCCCTGTTTTGTCAATGGGTCTGGTAAGTGATATATAGAATGTTTCTGGTTAAACTAAAGGATCTTCTCTTTAATAAAAGCTCTGTGTCTGTAGGAATCTATCATAATGTTATCACTGCTTATAACACTTAGAATAACAATCTGCGCCTTTCCACTTTTGTGGTCACCTCGGCATGCTTTGGTTTCAGCTGGACTCTACCTGGAGGAGTTATCTTACTTTTGATTTGCTCGGTTGTTCTCCTCTGCTCTGATCTCAGTCCTTCAGAAGGCGTGACCGGGTCTTTCCCGTGAACAGCAGGTCCCGGTCATTTGACCTGAGAGTAAAGAGATTCAGTAAAATATTCATCATGTTTTGCTTTAAAAAAAAATGACTTCAATGATAATCGATCATTAAAATAGTAACTGATTAATTTTGATCAGTGTCGTCACTGTAACAGGAAGAGAACTGGTTTTAAACTCACCGATGGAGGTGAAGAGGTCATTGTAAACTGAGGGAGGAAGTGAAGAGGAGACAGTGGATCAGCCAGCAGACAGCAGCCATTCAAGCTGCAGAGAGAAGCGAAACCAGATCAGCCTGAACACCGTTGCGGTGGTTGTCTCCAGGTGCAACCAGCTGAATAAAGTGGTCAAGATGTACAAAATGATCATAGATTGATCATCAGAGCCAATTATTAAGAAAAGAAAAGTACAAATAATTCTCTGATTTCAGCTTCTCAGCGATGTTACTAAATATCATGGGCTAATGGTCGAATAAGGCGTCATGTTGGGCTAATTAATACCCAAATAGTAATTGGCTGCAATGGTGAGGAAACCATTCAAAATATTGACCAATAATCAAGAGTTGGTATTCTCTTTTAAACTGAACAATTAATCAGCAATCAGATGTAACAGTTAATATGAGCTGCATCATGCACAGTATAATGTTGTGAATAATCTAATTAATCTAAAACTAATTTAATTTGAGTGGAAGCGTTTTAAATCCGAGTTAAGACAAAATATGAAAAATGAACCAGAAACATCACTATATATATTAATACCCAGGGTCCACTGACAAAAACTGTTTTTTATCTGGGGCTGCTGGAATACCACTGCCTCCATCTGTTAGTGTGTTGAGTGCTCTGTGGTACTTTTACCTCAGTAAAGTATCTGATTACTTCTCAGCACTGAAAGTCCTGATAACACAAACACAACAGATGGAGCAGTGGTATTCCAGCAGCTCTGATAAAATCCTGTTTTATTGATGAGTCTAGGTAGTGATACAAACATTTCTTACCTTAAAAAACAAAGCAGTGATCTAACTGAATTAAGACAGGATGTATCTCATAATATTTACAGAGTCCAGATTGTAATAACGTTATCTATAATCTTGATTTCCTGTGTCAAAATATTGCGATAAAACTCATAATAATGACATTTCTGGTTACTCTGGATGTTTTTCCTGTCATTTACAGCGTGATTAATGCATGTTGTTTAGAAGAATTCGCTGGAATCTGCTTTTATTTTTTTTTCATTTTGGGTCCTGAACTGAGTATTTACAACTTTTAAAAATCAACCCTAAGGAGGTTACATACAGGAGGACAAAGAAAAAAGACAAATGTAAAGTTGTAAAATGAAGATATAAGGTATAATGTAACGCTATCACTACTGGTGTGTGAACCCTGAAGTGAGTGAGAATCCGCAGCTGCCGAGGAAATTTCTAGATAAATTCGACCTCTAACAGCGACAACAGCTTGGGAGGTTTGTCAACTTTCACTAAAACCGTCATAAACCCTAAGATGGCAAAGAGATATATATATACATATATACTTACCGTATTTATTCCCAGGGTGAGCTGAGAAAACAGAAATCTCACGTCCAAAACACACGATCATAAAACACAGATTCCTCTTCTTCTGCTGCTGCTGCTCCCAAAGCCACAACAAACCTTCTTCTTGAAAAGACGGCGAGAACTTTGCGTTACGCACCTGCTGGACTGGGTACGGATTAAGAAAAGGAAAATAAAGTCTCTTCTTTAAGGATAACTCAGCGTACGTAACTTCCAT
>BRZM01000372.1:86885-97720 GCA_033238685.1 Lates japonicus
GCAGATTACTATCACTGGGATTACTGTGATATTTTTTTCAGCAGGTTTCAGGAGGTTTATTCTGGATGGACATCAGAGATAATTATCCTCAGAAAGTGTCACACTGCCCAGAGATATGTGTTTCTCATGCTCAGGTGTGTTCAGATTTGACTGAGTTATGACATTTAACTGCAGCAACTGGCCACTAAAAGCTTCGTTAACCTTTGTTGGGCCTCCACAGACGCCCATGTTCAGGATCATTCGGGCGAGTTCGTGAATCCACTCAGTGATGTTGAAAAGCACAGAGTGGGCTGACCTCGAATAGCGAGATCGCTTCAGCTCCGGCCACCCGCGCCTGTTCGCGGCCCGCCTGACGCCAGGCCAGGTGGTGGGAGACGGTTCCCTCACCAGATCTTAGCACCCGGGCATGCTGGGAAAACAGAAACAGAAGGACACCCGGACGTTGGTTTGGCCAGTTTGCTCATAAGCCCTGGCAGTGTCTGCAGGTAGTCCTTTCTCAAACCATAGTTATGTTTAATGTTAGCCAACCTAGTGCCTGGCACACGACGGGAGACTGGTGAAAGCACTGTGATGACAGGCGGCACGACAGAAGATAGGGAGATCACTGTTTATTCGCGACTGAGCCACAAATCCCAACCATATTGTTATCAATGTAACCATGGCAACAAATGTCCCTTTAATCTATGAATTAGAGGAAGGTTGCATTCAAAGACTTGTAGATATATATATATTTTGTTATCAAAATATGAGACGGTCATCGCACAGCCCCACTAGAGGTGGTAGAACAAACAACAACATATGATCGTCAGGTTGACCCACTTGTTACCCACAACCTCCACATCGGTGAGGTAGGAAACCTCGGTGTTGCTCGAAACACAAACCAACATCTATTATTTTTTGTGTACTGTTCTTTCTCGCAGGAGGCTGGACAAAGCTAAACGACCCCGGGTTCAGTATACTGTCTTAAGCTGTCTTGGTTTTGATTAAAGGAGATTATTCGAAGAGAAATGTTTACCACCAGCCCGTTGCACTAATATAGCCAAGAAATCATTGTTAACCAATAAGCAGGCAATAAAACAAAACAGATCACTAAACATAAACCCTAGACTCGGGCACAATCAGTGATGTGAGTTGTTTTCCTGATTTCCATCCCCTGTTTCAGAGCAGCAGTGTTTGCAGAGAGTGCGGTTGTTGTTGTAATCGTAGCTGATTCATCCAGAAAGGTGTTGAGACCGTTGGTCGCCTGGTTGTATCAACACGTAATGGTAAACAGTAAAAGACTTCAGACTGTGCTCAGCACAGTGAGCACTCGACCGATTGATCGATTCATTGATTGAACACCGACCCGCTTCATCTCTTTTGATCCACCTGTTTATTCCATCAGCGACCAGCGGTTACGAGACAAGTCAGACACCAGAATAACTCCCTGAGGAGCAGAGGAGGGAGGGGCAGAGGAAAACGCTTTTTATTAAATACACTAATACCAGCAACACACCGACAGGAAATTAATCATAATGAGTTGTTTTGTTGGCAACAAGATTATTAAGGATATATTTTCAACTGCAACTAACATTTGTGTTTATCTCTGTTTTGTTGGTGCCTGCAGTCATTATCTTCAGTTGTTACATGAGCCAAAAAATTCTGGTTTCTGTGAAGTAGGAACAAAATAAAGTGCAAATGAATAACACAGATAACAAGACAAAAACCACCACAAAACTACTACAAAGAGACAAAAAGTTACAAACAAAGAGATGAGAAACCAACACAGAGATACAAAACTAATAATTGAAACTAAAAAATTATCAAAAAGGACACAAAGGTAAACAACCACAAAGACCTAGGTTACGCCTTTTTAAGAAACCAAATTAGCAGCCAGACTCTAACACACCTGCAGATGGTCATGGACACCAAGATACCCAGGATCAGGTTTTAGTCTCGCTGTAGACGGTGTCACTGCTGCCATGGTGATGGCCTCCCTCAGCTCCGTGCCTCACTAATAGCCTGATGAGTGATGACAGCAACACAACTTCATTCACCAAAGTGTTTTTTCTCCTGTGGGAACATCAATAAAGCAGTGAGAGGCTGCCTGATGTGGATGAGTTTCAACAGTCTGTCTGGAGGTCACAACAACAACACCGGAGAAATAAACATCCAGAGTCGCTTTAAAAGCATCATTAACGCTATCAAACAAGTTAGTTTCCAGTTGACTTCGGAGACGTTATCACCATCGACGCATGTACACCAGAAAGGCCGTTGCTAACGCTAGCATTAAAAGTTCAAACCACTGACCATTCAACATCAGTTCATCAGGCCGGAATTTAGTGGGATAGTTAGCAGCTGTCACAACCACATTCAACAGCAAAACAATCCAGAGGTCACAACACAAGCGATAGGAACAAAGCTAGCGTGAATAGCCGAGTTGCTTCGGCTGGCAAACCAGCACCAGCTGGTCAGAGCCAATATAGATAGCATACCAGCTAATAACAACAACATAAAGCTAATTCAGAAGTAACTACAACTTACACAGGGCATGAAAGTTAATAGAACAGATGAGCTCAGTGAAACCTTAGCTACTGGCCAATAAAGATAACACAAACGTTAGTTGGCTAAACTTTGGCTACGGGATATGAGGCTAGCTCAGATTTAGCTGGGCTGTTGTTGGCAATGCAACATCAGCTGAACAGGGTACACAGCTAACATAACATTAAGAATTACAGAAGAGAGGCAGAGATGTTAAAAAGAAACAAGTACTTGATTTTTTAAAACCAATAATGTTAATTTGTTTCAAAAGTGCTCTCAAACATGACCTTCACCTAGCAGATTATGGAAAAGCACGGCTAGGACATGTAAGTCTAATTGTTAGACATCTAATTCGACAGGTGTAACAGTGGTTTAGGAACCAAAATCTCAGTGAATGAAAAAGGTTATGATTACCTGTGCTCCCTGAATAGATCTGGAATATGGTGCAGAATCGCCCCTGACCAGACGTGTCCCCGCAACAGAGAAAATAAACAGTTCAGATATAAAGTTTAAACATTGAGCTACTTCTAATTGATACCCCTTAAAGGTAAACACTTAGTCTTTTTGACTTTGTCGCCTTTCTTTAAGGAAACTTGCTGGAGCATTCTCTTAGTCTAAACAAACATTCCTGCTTCAGAACCACAATCCAGGATATTTACCGGTATCTCAGGATGATTCAGACTGCCAGGAATTCATGATGTGTTTTGTGGAAGAAAGAATTAGTCAAAAGATGAGTTCTGTTACCAGAGTCCCATGACTCTGACCCTGAGCCAGACTCATGTAACAAGTCTGTTGACTTTGAATACAGCCAAAACCAAAACAACAACATAAGAAAACGAACCACATTGTAACACCAGCAGCATGCAGACAACAATGACCTTAAGGACTGGAATCAGAGAGTTTAGGGACTTGGACTAGACTTGAGACTTGTTGTCTTGAATTGGGGACTTGACTCAAGTCAAATGGGTTGAGGAAACATATTGGTCTTGACTTGCGACTTTGTGTTTTAGTTTGGAATTAACTTGGGAAATGGTGCTGGTCTTGACTTTGGACTGTGTCGCCCTTGATTCTTTGAACTCTGACTCAGGACTTACAGTCTTGACTTGGGACTTGCTTGCCCTCCTCTGGACTCTGACTTTGAAATCGGGCCCTTGGATTTGTTGGTCTTGATGTGGGACTCCCGACTTCGATGATGGACATCACCAAGACTTGTTGGTCTTGGACTAGGACTCTGATTTTGGGATAAACCCTCCAATATACAGATCTTACCCAGCTCCTTTCAGATCCTTCAGGGCCTGTGCTGTATTTTTGTTGTTTTTTTCAGAGTCCAGAGTGAAAAAACAAGAGTGTAAGCCCCACCAGCAGCCGCTCTCCAGAGCTGAACACCAAAGCAGTGTTTTGCTGGCGCATGAGTAACGCTGCTGGCTGTCAGCCTGCCGGTCCCGACCGGGGCCAGATATGAGGCAGCTGCCGGTCAGGTGGTCCAACAAACAAGACAGATTCATCATGAACGAGTTCCTGAGAGATTCATCTGTTGTTATCAGCAGGACTGTACTCTGAACAGAGATGCGGAGTAGTCAGAAACGGGCACCTGGTAAAAGTACTACGCCTAACAACGTCACTGGGCAGAGTGAAAGAGTTCAGAATAACAACGACAACATTATGGATATGATTCCTACAGAGATAGAGCTTTTTATTTAACAGTGAGATCCTTTTTTGTTTAATCAGAAACATCACTATATATCACTACCAGACTCCATTGACAAAAACAGTTTCAGATCTTTTACTCTAGTGTGCAACACGAAACACGCACCAACATGGGTCCCAGTGCTCTGAGCAGCAAGTCCCCGGTTCAACTCCCGATCCGGGTAGACCTTTACTGCGTGTCACTCCCCTACTCTCTCCCTGTTTCCTGTCTCTCTCTGTACTGTCACTGTCAAATAAAGGCTACAAAGCCCAATAATAATAATAATAAAAGAGGAGAGAAAGGAGATTTTAATTTTCTTTTCTGATTCACTCTCCAGTCCAGCAGGTGGCAGTAGTGGTAGTCAGGTAGTGATATATATATGATGATTTTTTGGTTATACAGAAAGGTTCCAGCTTCTCAAATCTGAGGATTGAGATGATGATTGATGATGAGGATTTGATCATATATTCAAGTAAATTAAAAATCTTATAGTTTTGAGTTGTACAAAATATTGTTAAAAGTTAGTTGTGTTGGGCCTATTTTTTATTGCTATTCTGATGATTCACAGATCAAACAATTAATTAATTAATCGCGTCAGATTGTTAAACCTTTTGTTTAAGTTAAGAAACACTGATATATCACCACAGAGCCTCCTCATTGACAAAAATAGTAATTCTTACCAGGAAAGCCTTGGAATACTACTGCTCTCCATCTTTTTGTTTGTGTTATCGTGTGTACATTTACCGTAAAGCATTCGATTGCTTCTTCCACTGAAAGTCAAACAATAACACTAACTAACTAACTAACTGACAGAGGCAGTGATATTCCAGCAGCTCCCAGTTAAAATCCCTGTTTTTGTAAATGGAGTCTGGTTGTCACAAACATAGAATAAAAATCTGAGCCTATGTTCTTTTTAGTGGACGTATTTTGATGTAGGCAGTCTCTATCAATCATTTCCACCCAAAAACATGGAAAATAAGGCCCAGGTTAAAAAATACCAGAGTTATCCTGTAACTTGCTGCTCTGTGTCAACACACTGTGACAGTGGAAAGAGAAAAAAGTGAGGCCAAAAACGCTTTATTCACGAGACAGTAAATTATCTCCAAACAGGAGCCATCTGTGTTGTTGTCAAAGACGACGGTGATCATGAAACTGTAGCGTCACATGGGCTCTGATGGGGATTTACTCAGTGTGTGTAGCCAGAGGAGAGGCAAAGGGCGATATCAACACACACACACACACACACACACACACACACACACACACACACACACACACTCTAAGACACACAAAAGAGCTAAAGCGTCTCATCCGCTTAAACATCAAACAAAGTTTCAGATTAATAATTTAATATTGACTCGGGTTAAAGCAAGCAAACCCGCTCTAAAATACCTCTGAGAGGCCCGGGAGTTCAGAGCCACCGGGTGTGTGTGAGCAGTGCTTAAGTGCATAATAATCCCACCCACAGCTTCTTTCAGTCGTCTTTTCTACATGAGTGTGTGGAGGTTTTAAAACTTAGACACTACAGTATGTGATAACATGGTTCATGCAGCCCAGCGGTTCCGGGGCCTCTAATGTCCAAACATCAGCGATAACGTAATAAAATACCAGTAAATAATCACGCCAGATATCACTGCTGATGAGTAGGACAGTCCACCTTACAGCCTCATAGGTTTCTACCACGCCTTTCAACTATCACCAACTTTCTAAGAAGAAAGGCTTTTGTAGAAGAGCGCCCAGAGCTAAATGAAATGACCAGTTGAAGCTAGTGGTGGAGAGACGTTGGACTATTATGTGACCGTGGTGTGGTTGGTTTATAGCTCATCATTAGCTTTTACTAGGAGATTGATTAGCTCAAAACATCAGAACAGTGGTGTTCATCTGTAGTTGATTATCTGACCAATCAAACCCGGAAGGATCAGAACTTCTTTAGTTGTCACAGCTTATTTTCGAATAATCCAGAATAATGAAAAATCCTGTATTGGCTTTTTTGTGGAGGGAACCGTAAGCGATGTTGGTCTCGATCCTTTAAACCTTAAAGTCCAAACAGAATTTTTCAGAGTTGAAGAAACCTCAGAGTCAGCGACAGAAACTTTTGCGCAGAAACATCCAGCTCGCCTGCCAGAGGCTGCATCACCCGAAAAGCCCTTTATCAAGTCAAAGCAGCCTCACATGCTTCCTGTTTATTTCTGATCCAAACTCTCTGCAGAGTAAAAGACCCGGTCCGGTTCATCCTGGCCTCCTTTTTACACAATCAGCCTTTCTGCTGCCGAACACATGATCAGCGGGTGAACAACATGAAGACATATAAACGACGTACCACAGCTGCAGCTTGACTCTTCTCCCGTCCAGGAGGATGGTGGTCGTCTTGTAGTCGATTCCTGAAACAAAACAGGAGAAATTATAAAGTTAGAGGCAAGAAATGCAGGAAAGGAAAAAGAACATGAAGCTGAAAATGTCAACACAGGAGAGACAACTGCTCAGGTCAGGACTCAGCAGTCCACCTACATCTGAGGGATCACAACCACAGCAAATCTGCAAAACGTAACATTAAACCATGAAGGTGAACTGATTCAAACGTCAAAGCCGTTGTTAGCAACAGTTGATAACAACGCTCTACAAACAGCGTAGCAACATGTCCACAGATAAAAACTGAACAGTTCTATGTGTCTGACTGACTTCATGTGAGACTGAGCTGCTATAAACAGGAACATTAGCAGAGTGTTCACTGCTGTTGATGTGAGGAGCAGCCATCTTGGATTCTTATGTCAGGGCTCGACATCAATTGAAACTTCCGACTAGTAACTTGGAAATTCCGACTTTCGAGTACAACTGGAACGCACCATAAGACAACATTCATCCAGGTCAGGCCGAGTGGATCAACAACTCTCAAGGTGTTAACAACCCCACAGGAAGTGGGGAAGTCATAACTGAAGACGTCTTTCAGATAAAAGGTGGAACGTCTTCAAGAACCTCAAGGAAGTCCAGTTTCCTTCATATAGAACTTAGAAATATTTATTTGAAGGGATATTTAATGATGAAATCCTTTTAATTGATCTTTTATCATAACAGCACATAGACGTACGACAACCTGGATGACTGAGAATCATGACAAACATGTTTGAATTAATATGTTTATAAAATGTTTGTCGTTAAAGGACCACTGTGTAAGATTTAGTGACATCTAGTGGTGAGAACTCAGACTGCAACCAACTGAATACCCGTCCCTTCACCCCTCTATTTCCTAGTGTCAGGTGTCAGTCTGTAAAACCACTCCCTATGTAGATATAAACTGCTCAAGCAAACAAAAACACAATGACGATAAGTGTTAGGTGATTACACACTAATAAAAACATGTTTTTGTAGATTATCTGCCAATAGATCCCTGTCAATGTTCCGCACTCTTAAAACACAGTGAAATATCAACAGTGATATCAAAGCTGTAACAGCAGCTTTATCTGCATTTAAGGTTTGAAAATGTGTCAACTAAACGACTAAATTTGCAAAAACTAAAAGCAGAATGTCTTGAAGTGAAGCAGCATCAAGCAGAAATATTCACGTAAAATACAGTCCAGATATAAATTAGTGTGAGAAGGAGTAAAAACAGAGGTGTTGTGTTGTGTTTCTCCCATGGTGCAGCAGCTCTGCAAATGTCAACACCAGGAGTTAGAGTCCAATCAGAGCGAAGGGAGGAGACGAACAGATGATGAAATCAACACTGGATCTCACCCAGCGGCCATGACTCATCCACACACACACACACACACACACACACACACACACACAGGACTGAAGCAAACATGAAGCAAAAACAAACACAAGTTCTTTCACAATGATTAAATAAAGAGTAGCAAGTGTGTCAGTGAAGCTGAGACCAGTTCTCTCTGCTTTTCATTTGAACTCCAGTAACACTGTGGAGCTCTAGATGGACATTTCATCATCTCACAAAGATCCACTCAGGTCAGTTTATGACTCCTGGTGTCGTATGAACAGAACCACAAACAGAACAATAAACGTCCTGTAACTACACCGATCAGCCCCAACATTAAACCTCTGACAGGTGGGTACAGTGTTCTGCTGGGAAACCTCGGCTCCTTCATTCATCTGGATGTTACTTTGACAGGTACCCCCCACCCCCCACCCCCATGGCAACAGGTGCCTCCCTCCGCAGGAAGACAAACCCACTACGCCACCAAACCTGCTCAGAAATGCCTCAAGGATCTACACAGTATTCAACAGGTCCCACAGATTCTACATCAGGTGCGCTTGGTCTGCAACGTTTAGGTTGGTGGTGGCCTCGTTTCCAAAAAACTTTTCTTTGTGTTCGTAACTCTGTATAATACAAAGAATACACCCCCTGGTGTTCAACGCAAAGAAATGCATGTTTGCAGATGGATAGAAACATTTTTGTCTGTTTGTCTGTTTTTTGCTGTCCAGTCTTATAGACTGTGAAATATTTTGTTAAAAGTCGTATGAACCACAATTTACATACTCTGTATAAGTTACACAGCTAGCATGCTACCAAAGTTAGCTAAATATGCCGTCAAAAGTTAGTTAATTTGTTTTTATGCTAAATTCCTGTTGCACTCTGCATGCTGTCCACCTGGATTTCATCACAAAGGTTTAGAATTTTTCAACGTACTAGAGGCAAATTCCAGACCAGGCAAGTTTCATAAACACATCGGGCATCATGGTGGTTACCATGGGAATAAGTGGACTTCCGGTTGGCTCACATATGTACACAGAGCTACGTGGAAACGAGGCATCACGTACACTTACCCAGGATAAATTTACATCACCTGGACCTTCGTGTACTGACCAATGAACCCTGAGACCAGGTCTGTTGTAGGTGCGAGGGCCGGTCTCACAATGATGGTTTCAAAAAACAATTTGTTCTCACAACCACAGAAAGAAATAAATGCACACACACACACACACTTGATTAGCTGTTAATATTAGGCTGCTGTCACACGAGTCTCCGGCGGGAACAAAGGCAGCGAGCGGCTTGTCTCTTTTATAACAGTAATTATCAGGAGCTGTCTGCGAGTAACGACACTCGGCTGTGATGCCTCAACAATGGCTGCCAACCACACACAGATACATATGTAAATGCTCTTGGCTGCTCGTTGTTTTTTGTGCGGCAGAGCTCATTAACATGAGATGCCACCAGTTTATCTTTTTGTCATCTGCACAACAGAAGACACACGTGTTGTTACAAGCTTTAATCTACTGTGTGAGCTGCAGTTACCTGGAGTTACATCCTGGTAACTTTTGATGTAATAAGAGAGATTACTGCTGAGCTGTGGTTACATTCATTCATTCATACAGAGCAGCAATCTTTGTGATTACTTCCATTCATTCATTCGTAGAGCAATGAATCCTATGTTTACATTCATTCATTTATAATTTATTGTTGTTTTAATGTTTGTTATTGTTGGTTTCATGTGTTCACAGGGCAGCTGTACTGTCATTGGACCAGCCTGTGTGAATGAATGAATGAATATTAAAGCTGTGTGATCACAAACAGACACAAGAGACTTCACATGAATAACAGACTGGACGTCTGAATCAAACGGAGTCGGGTTTGATGCAGAAATACAACGATAAAACCAAAGAAAAATAGAAAAATGAAAAGTGAAAGAAGAGACAGAGAGGATCAGAGCAGAGAGAGGAGGAAGATCTGGGAGAACAAGACGTGATATAATGTAGGAGTTATTCTGGGAGAACAGCAACACACCAGTCCAACCTACACACATATGTTCAAGTTATTATACACACACACACACACACTCACACTCTGGCAGCATGCATGATACACGAAGCTGTTCATACATGAGGTGGTGTTACATAAGAGGCTGAAGCAGTGAGGTTTGCTGACAGACGTCAAAACAGTAAAAGCAGCACAGATTGTAGCTGCCTGCTGGGCTGTGTGTTACAGTGTGTGTTTCTGTGTGTGAGTAACACTGTGTGTTTTAGATTGTGGAAATAATATCTTCCCTCCTGCACATGTAGGCAGTTGTAACATGATAAAATGCACAATTTAACTGCACAACGGCTGCTGGCAGAGACAGAAAGGTCAGCGTTACATTCACCGCTGGTCGAGGCTGATGCTGATGCTGATTGGTCACGTACTGTGGCTGATGAGGGCAAACGCACTGTAACTTCATCAGTTTGACAACACACAAGCTGCAGATACAGCTGCAAACACACAAACCACGAAAAATTAATACAATCGAAAAAACGCAGCACTTCCAGTCAACACAGCAGACGTCCTCTGGGCCTCTAGGTGGAGCTCTAGATCTGCTCTCTGTAAAGGCCAGGTGATCATAATGTCACGTTACGTGTCAGTTTCCGTCCAAATGAAAACCCCAGAGTTTCCAACCTGAAACGAGGACAGCAGCGTTTCCAAAATCTCAGTTTTAGCGACTCAAAAATTAGTGTAGACACCAGTCGCAACCATAGCAACAGTGACAAGTTTTAATTGTGTGGACGAAGCCTTTCATCATGTACCCTGTCCTCACTCAGTTCGCTCCACACTGCAGAAGCTCTACAAGACAAAGTGAAACAATATTTTTATACTAATACAGAGCTGCAGGACTGATCCTAAAACCAGGAAGTCAGTTAGCAT